>JAECUM010061002.1:0-17621 GCA_016617855.1 Megalonaias nervosa
TATATATATATATATATATATATATATATATATATATATATATATATATATATATATATATATATATATATATATATATATACATTTATATATATGAGAGAGAAGACACAGAGAGAGTAACAAAAGTAAAAGTATAGTTCGAAAAATGTGTTCTTCACAAATTTTGTTGTTTGTAAAATATCAAGTTATTAAAAAGTAAAGAACACTATCATCTTCAACTATTCAAGGATAAAACATTAGTTTAAAAGAGTCATCCGTGCGCTTCAAATAGACAAAGCAGTGATGTATTAGCGGTTGCTAAATCATTTCAGCTGAGTGGTAATGTAACAACTTTATTTTGCAAAGGGTCATGTATACTTGAAACCCAGGTTGCCGCTTCTTTATCAATCATTCAACAACCGGAGATGCATTTTAGGACCCGCCCATCCAGATTGGCGTCTGCTCACTCTTCCGTGATCTGACATTGAAATTAAGGGCGTCACTGGAAATTGAGGTTGATTTTCTCTTTCCTGGTCTCAATTGGGACAATTTGTCAAAATGTTTTGTTTTTTTTTTTCTTTAAAATTTTTCGTTTCCCGGTTAGGTTTTCTTGTATGCGTGACAGGCAGGAGCTGATTAAAGTGGTATGAAAAGTTTGAAACGATTGGAAGAAAAGCGGTAATAAAGTGCAGAAAACACATATGAGAGCATCTAAAATAATATCAATGGTACTATTGCATCTTTGACTCACTGTCCATGTAAAAAATCCCAATATTTTAATGATTTGTGTTTTTACCCTTTATTTTAGCTACTTTTAACATTTATCTCTTTTCCTTTTATCTTGTAGGTCTTCATGTCATAGTTATTTGAAAGTGTTTATCTTCCTAATCGGTGTGGTAATTTCTTATATTTACATTTTATCTTTCTAGGACATCACGACTGCATTTATTTGAAAGGGTTTATCGTTGTAAAGTACTTCATACAATTCTTATATTTACACGTTAAAAACTTTGCCTTTAATAGGCACCATATATCCGTGATTGTGTTGACGTGCCTTTAAACATAAATAGGTACATACAGAAAAAGGAGTAATGGATCACACGATTATTTCTTATTTGACACTGTGTAAATATTTGGACAGGCTCGTGGCCTGCTAGCAATAGCAGCTTCTCCGGCATTTCCTTGACCGAAAACATGCAAGGAACCTACGAAAGTGACTCTACTTTTAAATAGGAAACTGGCTATAGTATCGGAAGGCGGCCATGTTGAACGTCTTCTCTATCAGTTGGAATATCTCGTTTATTGAAATTATCTTTACAGAAAACCCCCAAATATCCCGGTTGTATTTACATAATGACACGCAATGAAGCCTCTTTTTACCGAGGAAAATGCACAGAAATCATGAGACATAAATGATGGACAATAAAGAGCTTTAGTATACGTGGAACACGAACATCGTCTTTTTTGTGTGTGGGGGGTATTTATACCTACCATGCAAATGAAATTTATTTCTGTTGAAATTAATACATTTGTTGCAAGTCAAAGTAATAGAGTGACTATGAAATGCAAAACCAGCACTTGCCCATTTGTTTTTCTTCTTGATGGAGATTGAATGCAATGTGAGTGAATTTATTTGTCGATTTGAGTAGTTTAAGGTAATTTCTCTTGTACATCGAGTTCGATATGAAATTGTTCGGCATTCCCCTGCCTTTTCTGACCAACCCCAGCCCTTTCCATTTGCGTTGTCCTCAGTTCCCGATCACCGGATTGGGAGGACGGTCATCCGAAGGAGAACTCAAGCAATTAATATTTCTGGAAAATTCAGGGTCGCTGTAGGAAATCTGGAACGCGCTCTTTACGACTGCAAACTAGCCGTATTTCATTTAGGCCTAGATCATTTCGGCGACGAATATGACTATTGTATTAGCTACCTGTGTTTACGAGTTTATTAATCGAACAAGGCTAGTGACTCTGCAAGGACATATACTTAACTTAGAAACTTGCTGTTAGAGGTGGAATATGCGATCTTCGCTCCTTTTGGTGCTTTGCTTATCGTTATCTAGGAGATGATCGATAACGGTGTTATTGGCCGGATCTAGTAATTAATAACATAAAAATGAAATTAATGGATGGAATAACAGAGATCTGAGAAGGTATATAGAATAGAACAACACAAGCCCCCGTATGTAAAATGTAACAATTTAACCAGTTACATAAACAAAATGAAATTGAACATGACATTCGAATGATTTGCTTTCTCTTAGAAACAGAGTAACAAAATTTATGCGAAATTCACTTAGCCGTTTTGATACACCCATAAAACAAATTTCATCATAATATCGTATAACTGATTGAACTTAAATTGCCGGCATGTCAGTATCACCTGGTTGCTTCCGGTCTTTTCCAAATCACTGTTGGTGATAGGTCGGCGTTGCTGTACTTCTATTCCTTCTATCTCTCTTATTCTAGACTCTTCAGATCATCAACCGCCTTGGTTGTAGATTGCGTTCTTTTCCACTGTGCAGTACAGGTATGGAGCTATTTTTTAAAAATTCAAATAAAATATAATGCCCAACCTAAATACATATCAGGTGTTTCCCTTCTGGTATCGAAAAATATTCCCACTCTTTGCACGTCAGATCGTCTTATAGTAATTCAACAGAACTGAGTTAACATGGCCAGTTCGCGACCTAATACACACTAGCAACCATATTATCATATATTAATGTCTTTTCTAGCTGCTCCTCGCATTCCTACTGGAAGCATGACATAATTAGTCTTTTTAGATAAAGCGTTACACCCCGCTGTGGGCTGTAAATTACTAGCTGAAATATGTCAGTCGATACCCATTCCTAGCCCTAACTCCATCGATTCACAGCCTAATTACACAAACGAATTAATGGACTTCACTCCATGTCCTAACTAGATTCCTTGCTAATTGGCGATTCACTGACATACATTTCCAAGCAAAGAAAATTAAATTCTCATTATACATAATTTGACTCCTTTAAGACAGATAAATTACTTCTCACAATTCGTATCAGAGTAATGCAGGAAATTCCTGTACCACATGATTTCTACAACATTCAAGGCATCCTCCAAAACAACAACAATAACAACAAAAAACAAGAGAGGTTAACCATTACAAGCTGCCAAGTTATTGTGAGCCTAGCCCATACGTCAATCTTAATGGTTACGTGTCACCGTGACTACCTCAGAATGTACCGCGAAATTATCTAAAAAATTTTGCACCATTACACTTACCTACCCGAGTTCATATGAGCTGGGGGTTGAGGCGTGCGGAACAATCACCTCATTAATCTTAAGATTGAAGTTACAAATTTTGCAAAAAATCCATACTTTTGTTCACATGTTTAAGGACACACACACACACACACACACACACACACACACACACACACACACACACACACACTCGCATTTGTAGAAAATCAATAACGAAGTCTTGAAGAACATCACAAAAATTAAGGTACATACAGTTTTCATTTACATGTTTTTGCGTAAATAAAGAGCTTACAATACACGATTTCGAAAAAATAGTGTCTCGAACAATGTAATTTTGAGCGTGCAAACATGCACTCCTCAATTATACATACGTATATCTACAACCTTGACGAAAGATCGGTACATGTGGACAGACTGCTTTATAGTTTCATTTCTCATGTATGTTAAAGGATGCATAGATATTGCGTAGAAACATCTGGTCTGACGCATGCGCACGTCCTCTCAATTTCAAGCTGATGTTTGCGATAAACTATATTACTATTACGCCGACAAACTTTATCTTATTTAAAATACACAGGTAATCAAAAATTCGTGTGGAATGAAAGTTAAGATGATATAGACCTATAACTGAGAATCGTCTCATAAATTAAATATAAACCGTTCAAAATTTCATTATATTACCTTAAAGAAAATCTAGTTCCTCTTATTTACCACGTTAAGACGTCTGCCTTACGATTTTACTCGCATACCTGTGATATTTCAGAGTGTGAAGAAAGCTCTCACATAATTCGAACAATCCCAATGCCTCGTTTATTGAAACACATCTCTCCCCACCCCACCCCAAAAAATTAGATCTTTTTATGCTTAGATTTTGTAAAATATGATATTTTAAGTTAAAGGAGCATATCTTGCATATGTTTTCATAACCAGATGCATGCTTGAATAAACTCTAAATTGATTTTTATATATCTTGACGGTATGAGTTTTCATCAGTAACACACGGCAAAGGTAAACTACAGGATATTAGCATTTCTGATCAGTTTACATGGATCACAGCGAAATAAATCTGATCTAACAGAATTTGATAAGGTCTCAAAGTATGTTTGGACAAATCTTACAATCAGGTACGTTCTGGTGCTTTTCTGTGTGCTAAATACATACATACATACATACATACATACATAGGATTTCAAGATTATCCGATAATATCACCGTATCGCTTCTCTTCTTTTAAATATCGATGGCCTCAATAATGTCAAATAATGATTTTTAGCCATCACGAGGAATGTAGATTTCTGAGTGCATAATATCTAAACGTTTTCCTTTTAAAAATCTTCTTTCTTTCTTTCCCACCGTGTTTCAAACGAATGCAGCGATTAAATCAAGGAATAATAGGAAAAGGAATGTCAATCATGGTATTTAAATTTCATGTAACGAGGAGGGAAGAAATTATACTGTTTCTAACCGTTAGCGGAATGCTGTTTCTTTCTATTCGTTCCTTCCAAGCTTTCTTCTTTTTTTCTCCCTTCATTTCTCCTTTCTTTCCTTCCTTCATATCTGTCTATCTATGCTTCGTATTGTTTTTCTTTCTCAAAGCTAAAGTTATGTGTAATTGTACCTTCGACAGGTTGTAAGGGGGAGAAAGTGACACTCCTATTGCTGGTTATCTAGCCGGGTGACCCAAATCCTATCGATTTGTATAGACTGGAACTTTGCAATGAAATATTGATTCTCCATATCGGCAGGATCAAATATTGAATCAGACAGACTCCGCCCTTTTGTGAAAACAGTAACAGACAATTGTTCTTGGATCTTGCCCAGCACTTTGGGGAAAGGCAAACAAAACCGTATTGTTAGCAGAGGTCGACGTTGAATGGTAGGTGTGAGCAAAATTATACAATGTGATAAAAAAAAAAAGAAAACAACATAGATTTTTATGTTCATATTTTGCATGTTTATTATGGAGATAAATTCGGATTGATTTTCAGTTTTTAAAGTTTTTAATAATAAAAAACCCCAACGTAATAATACTTTGGAGAAAATAGGTTTCCCTCCTCCCGCTTATAGCTCTCCTGAGAAGTATGCCACGATTGCGTATTTCCACGATTGCCATTTAAATCACGAAGAACTAAACTGACAATAAGGCAGAAATGATAAATTATGTTATTATTTTTAAACTTTTAAAGTATATTTAAATCGAACCCCTGTAAATTTCTCACACTTAGAAGCATGAATGTTTGCAAAGATCGTATCTTTAGGCTCTGACTTCACATGCATATCCAACGACTGATGGGCAAACGCAAACCTTTGCTCATATCAGATCCCGAGACCGAACCCAAGATCTTCAGATAAACAAGTGATTGGACAATCGTTTATCGTTAAATGGTCTACAAATTGTATACAATCAACCAGAATGATCTAATTTCATACATGGGATTGTTACAGGGATCGTAACTGGAAGGGATACAAAGTATATATTGCCATCATGAGTCTCACTTACAGCCAGGCGCACATACCACCAGGCTGTAACGTCTGGAAAGGTTATGTTATTTAGCAAGTGACTGCATATACTTCGGTCGCAAAACTACATCACCCATACGAGGTGTGGTGGGTCACTTGTTAGCGTGCCGGACTCTTCACAGAAAGGATGCGTGTTCGAATCTACGATCGGACTAGCTTGGGCTGGCTACCGTGGTTTATCCTTGGGCAAAACACTCTACTAAGTTTGCTCGGATACTAATAACAACTTATGGTGCTGTGCCGTAAAACAGCCACCCAGACCAAACCAAACCAGACCAAACCATCACCCTTACTTTGACGTTTGTCCTTGATTGTCAGCCAAATTAATCTCTCAGAGTGGACGAAGTGCGTCCGATACCTCCCCACCAGTTAGTGAGGCCCAAGCGAGTCTCCAAGGGACACTGGAATGAAAACAAAGTATAACTGTTTCCGTCGGGAAAATAACTCCATTCATCTGTCACTTAGCCAGGTACAAATAAAGAGTCTTGACTTCGGTCACTTGTTTGTTTTGCTCTTGTTGTCTTTGTAAATATATTTTTGTGCAATGACGCATTTCATTTAAATATCTTTCAAATTATGCAGTTTCGTCTTATAATATAAATCGTTCAGTTAACTTCACTTTGAGAATCATGTCTTTAGAAATTTTGTTGTGCTATTTTTTCCAATCTTCGTTTATGTTATTGATGTATTTTGAAATTTGCCATGATGCCTTTTATTTTTTTGCATGTCCATTGAATTTCTCATTGTTGTCCTTTTGCAGAACGATGTCTTCAGCTTTTCAGTGAGGAACTAACTCTTCCCCAATTGGCCCGCAGAAAGAAGTACACCTCAATTGCTGAACAGAATATGCCGCTGTAAAATTATAGCCACGGTTTGAATAAAGGGTCAGCTTGTTTGTGTTTTGAATTTTATTTATTTCTAAGATATATTCAAGATTCCAAATTACAGATAACGAAACAAAACATTACTCCATAGAATATCGTAAACACCATGGTGCGTGTTATAAATTCACTTGCGCGAGGACAAGTCGATTAAAACACTACCACACACAAAGCTATTTAATTCTGTAAGTATTAATAGTTCCCTATTAACCGCTTCTAATTGTCCATCAGGTTTGCCTTCAATGCATATATTTGAAAAGCAAATTTGAAATCGGCCTCCCAAAAGTTTACATCAACACCAAAAACGCATCATGGAATAAAGTAGACTGGCTTAACAAGTAAATTAACGTCATTTGCACATGCAAATATTGTTTCTTTGCACTCTCTAGAATTACTTGTAATTAACATATAATGAAAAGAAAAAAGTGTTCGTATTTACGCGAGACACATGCCACCTATAGATAAATTTGTTTATCTCACATGGAGCAACGTTTTGAGATACAATACTATTATTCGAAAGAACTTTGGGTGGGTGTCGACAATCTAAATTTTACAAAAGCAGAAATTAAGTTCGTTGTCTAAAGATCCACATGCGACAGCGCCGTATCCATTAACAATGACCGATTATAGTGAATTATTCCGGAAGAGTTTTTCTGAAGGCCTGTTGTTGTCAGAATATTTGTTGTCTGACAGATTCTCGAAAGAGATCAATTTTTCAGGAACGATCAGAAGCCAGATCATGGTCTTCAAACCTCATGCACAGAACTATGTTATGTATGTGCAACCGTGACAGGGACCATTTACGTTAAGCATGAGAGGGACAAATCAATACAGTCGAGACAGTAGGTTGTCAAATTAAAAGGGGACATTTGTTTTTAAAGTAACATATTTATACAATCTAAGAATGTTATTCGACTGGTTGATAACATCCCTTTTGTTATTTGTAAAACAAAATTGGAAATGTGGCGGTTTGTTACTTTTAATTGTCGTGTGAGAAAGTCATATCTGAATGATATGCATGAGAGTTGATGTTATATATATATATATAGAATATATGTATAGTATGTACGCTGTATCAGTGATATACCACGAGATGTATACATTTTTCATTAAAAGGAAACGAAGCTTGCTGAGTTTCCTTTTAATGAAAAATTTATACAACGAGTGGTATATCATTGATACAGCGTACATACTGTACATATATTTTATTTATATCACATACAAATACATATATTTAACATTTGAACGGAGTTCAGATTTACTACAAGCAGCTGTGTATTGACCTAGTGAATGAACTCCTCACATCCCCGAGTGGGTCCGCTACAAAATGTAGTTCTATGCATTGAGTGGCTATTTACAATCACCTCTGCATATTGATAAGTTAATTGTTTTCTTTTCTTGGTTTCTATTTTTCTCCACATTGATTATATCAATATAATACACACTTATGATTTAAACATGAAAGATGGCTTTAATGATAAAAGTACAGTAGAGCACTATTTACACTGGGATAGCTACGTCATTCACATGAACGCCGTTCACATACCGGCGCATGGAAATTAATGTGGAATAGAAACTAAGCCAACTGACGAACCAACAAGAGGTAATTAAAAGATTTTAATATATTTACAGTTGATCTAAGTCATTATTCTGCTTTAGCAACAGTACAACCGACCATAACCCTCTCTCTCTCTCTCATCCTTTGGTCGGTTTGACTTAACTTTTACCATCATTCATAAGTCCAGAGATATCGTGGAATAACACAAACGCAAATCCTCTACGTTTGTCATTTCATAGATTAAAATCCCGTATCTTGCTACGATGAGAGAGAGAGAGAGAGAGAGAGAGAGAGAGAGAGAGAGAGAGAGAGACCTTTGGACATTTTCATATTTAAATAATAATCGATTAGTTAGAACATTATAGTATGTTTAAGAAAAAAAAAAGTACAAAACAACATTAAATACATCACAGTATGTGTACCACGTAACCGAGGAATTTACTGGTTTGCAACATTGTATCATTGATAAACACTATAGATAAATCCCAAGGAAAGTGCACACGTATCGTTACGACGAATCATATTCTTGTAGGTTACTTGGTGTAATTTCTGTTTCAAGTTTTTTTTATCCAGCCCAAATTCCTTTTCTCTCTCACTCCACATTTCTGCGCAGTTTGTCCTTTATGCATGAGAGGGGAGGGGAGAACAGAAAGCAGAAAGAATTGTGATGAAAATGAGTACCATATTAATTCATTTACAAAACGGGATTATTAATACTTTTCATCGTTTTTTTCATACATCACTAGTGACTAATGTGTGGAAATTGGTCATTGATCTAGACGCTCGCGAGAATGTTTATATACGCGTATTATTTCGCCATGGGCGGATCACAATTTGATATACCAATAGTATTGTATATCAAACTGCTTTATACCACCACTTTAAATGCATGTTATTTTTCAATGTATGTGGTATATATATATATATATATATATATATATATATATATATATATATATATATATATATAGAGAGAGAGAGAGAGAGAGAGAGAGAGAGAGAGAGAGAGATGGGTTTGTTAGATATATAAGATGGAGTAATATTTTCATACGGACAATACTTTGCTTAAATTTGGAATCAGATTACAGTTACAGGTGTGGCCTAAGCGGTTTGAGCGTCCGCCTCGAATGCGGGAGATCGCGGGCTTGAACCCCGGCCAAGTCATATCAAAGACTTATAAAAATGGTACTAGCAGCTGCCTCGCTTGGCGCTCAGCATTAAGCGGTTGGTATTAGGACTGGTCAGACTGGTGTGAGAACATCATGTTACATGTCTGCGGCATGATGCCACAGTGCTAGACATCACAATAAAGTGCCACACTGCAGACATCGTAGCGATATGACTAAAATTGTTAAAGCTACGATGTCTGCAGTGTGGCTCTTTATAGTGATGCCTAGTACTGCGGCATCGTTGCACTAGGGATATAACATTTTGTTCGTTCACTCGTTCGTTCTACGGTCGTGAAATCTATATGTTGGATCCTATTGCACGTACCGTCATCAAAATCAAACCATAATGCTGTTATTTAAAATTTTATATTAATAAGAACATATGGTTAATGCGATATTATAAAAGTCGGATAGTCTACTCTTTGAACTGCTGATATTCCTAATCACCTATTATGAAAAGGTTAGGAACCAGTCTGCAATTTTTTCGCTGATTTGGCAAATATGCGCGCTTTCAAAATTTCCATGTCACAATTCTTTGTAATCTTTTAAAATAACTAAATGCAATTTTTTTGGAGTAAAATTCATAAAGTTACAGCAAATCTTTTCTTGAAAGTATGACACAGGACTGCTTAATATTACAATAAATGTATAAGACAGTGTTTCCCATATATTTTATAAGAACATATTCATAATAATGCATATTTTCGGTTTGAGTGTAAAGTGTATTTATGCTTTATCTTATGATACGGTTCCGTTTTAAAATATAATAATGTGACAAAATGACAGGAACTTTTGGATGGTTGTTTATGTCCCTCATGAGCATGTTTACATTTCTCAAATTCGACGATCTTCCTTATATAGGATTCTATTTTCGACCCATACACAAAGTTTTCTTTCATTAGCTGAATGTAGCCACGCCCCTTACAGATACAACTAGTAAAGTACGAACTACGAAAAATTCAGACAGAGGAACAGTCTGGCAATACAAACACTTGATTAAACGCTTACTCGTCCCGCCCAGGGAAAGAATAATTAAAAATGAAAAGTTTATATTGAAAATGAGTTCACAATGTAAACGTTATCATTTTGTTGAATGATGGTTGCAGATTTTTAACCCAGTGTGACAATAGACACCTGAACCGCATTTACGCGGAAGAAAATACAAGCGAAAATCGCATGGAACCTATCAATGAGAATATTATCAAACCCAAAAAGAAACGTTTTAAAGAGCAATAAATTAAAGATAGATGGAACCTTTCTGTGCTATTTCTGTCCCCTGGTTTAATGAAATCAGTAAGTTGTCGCTAAAACTCCTAGCTATTTAATCATAAAATGCATTTTGTGCATGGGTAAATATGCCCATATCGTGAAAAGAATGGTTTAAAATTTGTAGAAGATGCACCTCATTTTCCTTTTTTTTTTTGGTATGCAATGCATATGACTCTCTCCTTCAAAGAAAGTACATTAAAAATGGTTTCAATAACAGATCATTCATATTTTAAAAATATTTTGTCAGATGTTGTCAGTGCCGTGACCGGTCTAGTTACTTAATATGTAATTTGCCTTCGCAGGGAGAAACTCTATCATGTGTGCCGTGACCAGACTAGTTACTTAATATGTAATTTGCCTTCTCAGGAGAAACTTTATTACGTGTCCCATAATGCAATATATATATGCAATTATTTTGACGGTTGTTTGTATGAGCTATGCTGTTTTGTATGTATTTTGGACTGGTGCCCTAAAAATTTGAATAAATTTAGAGCAGTTGTACTTGAATTGATGCTCCATCCATGATTATAAACCATTCCCTGATAGAATTAGAATAGTTTTCGAACATGTCCTAAAATATCTGACCAAACTAACTTCATACTTTAATACGTAGTTCGCTATGTGTTGTTGTGCATACTTTTAATTAACTTCACAAGTAAAGTTTTCTTGTCGATATCGGAGAATTGGACATGATATTTTGTGGAAACGTATTGGTGTGTTCTAAGCAACATTTTCGATCATCCCACTGGCCTACTTGTCATAAACTAAATGATTTGATTGTTTACAGCAGGCGTGTCCAACACGCGGCCCAGTCCGTCACATTGTGTGGCCCACGGCCATGTAGGCAGTCCATTAAAGATATACATTTTAATTAATATGTATAATTAGTGATAAGGAAATGTTCTTGCTTATGCGGCCCGCGACCTTGAAAAAAGGTTGGACGCCGATGTTTACATGGCATGGATGAATCGTTCGCGGGGCCGGCATTTAAAGTTGTGTCTTCCAGTCGATTCCCGTGGTATATTGGCGGAACTTGGTCTGGGTTTTCCTTGTCAACTAATAACAAAATACATCATGGTGACCAATGTTTCTTATACTAATGTTGTTGCAGGTTTAACGACATTTTTCAGCACATGTGAGGCTGTACATGACGGCCAGCATAACCGGCGAAAGAAGAACCCTGGTAAGAACCACCGAACCCACGGGAAGCTACTGACAAGCTTTCTCACATACCCATATTGTCCGATTCCGAGACTCGAACCCACGCAGACGAAGGTGAGATGGTACTGATCGATAAACGTGAGCGCTTGAGACCACTCGGCCACCCTTTACGATTTACAGCAGAATGTATCCTGGTGTTATAGTTTTGTTTTTCCTGCATTTGCCCTCATTTTATTTTGGCAATATATCGTTAACTATAACGTTGTTATTTTTACAAGCATCCTCTCTCTCTTGCCCCGACCCATCCAACTTAGTATACAGCGTCAATTTTAGACCCACATACGAAACTTTTATGTAAGTTCATCCTAAACACTGCACAAATAAATCTGGCCAATACTCCAAAATTATTAATTGCCCAGTCTTCACCTTGGCTATTTAAGTCATATTTGATCTTATCGGTTTAAAAGCTTCCCTAAAATCCTTTTAATTTCAGAGTAAATTCAATGAAATAGGAACTTTCTATCCTGGATACACGGTTTCAACACGCCACAACACCATCTCACATCAGTTGCGGATACAGACTCAAGTCTGTATGCATAACCGCAGCAATACGATTTCAACTATACCGAGGCCTCGAATAAAAACATACACTGTTTTCATCATATTTTCGGATTCTCTTTCTACAGTGAATGCATTACAAAACCATAATCAGAAATCCATTACTGTCTCAATTCTTATACAAAACTGGAACATAGCAATATGCATTGTTAGTTGCCTAGTCATAATCGTATTGAGGGTAATGAAAGAGCAGACAAAAAGCGTCCAAAAAGCTACCCTGCAGTCACCTACCAAATATTGACTTTAGGCAATATATTAATCCAGATGATCTGAATATTTGGTAAAATATGTGTCACGAAAATTAAACAAACATGCTTTGCGATTAGAAAACCATTATTAACGAGTGGCATCCCTCACAAGAATAAAACCGGAAATTGTGCCGTGGTGTGCATATTTTTGAATTGTTTTTCATTCCTTCGAAACTTCAATTCGTCTTTTGGTGTTGCCTTACAGCAATATCGTTATTAATTAACTAGGTTGAAGATTCATTCCAGGCTGACCACATGTACGAATTTTGTTCTGCTTCAATGGTCTGTTTTGTTACAATTTCAGTTATAGGGACATATAATCCTAACGATCAGAATTATATTGTGAAATGACATTAAAAATTTAAAATTTAAACGCAACACATGTAGCCTTGATTATGCATTTACTTGTGTAATGCACGTGATCTGATGTTATCTGATTATTAGTTGGGAAATGTACAAGGTATGATTATGCTTTGAACGCGTGTAGTTCCATGTTCATCGAAATTACTGTTTTCCTGGTGATAAATCTTCGTGGTTTTGTTTACTTTTAAAAAAAAATAAATAAAAAAAAGTTTATTCAAATAAAATTAACTATTTTGGGGCGGTAGGATCTATAGGTGCAGCTACTCCGTGCAAATTAACACAGATTGAACGGAGCAGAACGCAGTGCCGGATTAAACCCTGCGGAGGCCCCTAGGCAGCCGAAATCTCGGGGCCCCCCTCGCAAATTGTCTCCTAATAGGTCAAGATCAAATCAGTTCAATATTATTTTGATCCGTTGTCGCTGGGCCCCTAAAAGGCGTGGGGCCTATAGGCCGGTGCAAACTCTGCCTATTTGGTAATCCGGCACTGGCCGAACGACGCGTTACCAGGAACGTTATTCCCATTTGAAGGTGGAGACTATCAATGGTAGGACTAAGAGTTTTTCCACTAAATTAAAACTTAGTAATCTTTGTGAGAAATTTGTACAAATCGTTTAATGTTGTTCACTGAAGACAAAGTCAGACAATGTTTACATGTTACAGGCCCACAACTTCAACAGTTTATCGTGTACTTGGTTCTCTGGGTTATCTCCCTTATGCCATTACATGTACGCTGGTTAAGCGGTCCCCATTATATAACATTTCCCTGTCCATGCTGCATTAAATCCAGTTATCATTTATCTAATATCTGATATTAGGATATATTGATTTTATTGTTTCTATTCACTTATCCATCTACATGTGCATATGTATATAGTTTATGCATATATGTGAGCGTGCAGACCCAGCTGGTTGCGTGTGCGAAGTGCGCGATGCACACAGGCGCCTTTTCATTTCCTGTTCGTTTTATTCGCAATTTATTCGAAAAAAAAATTTTGAAAAGGCGCCTGGAAAGGTACCAAACATTCATCGCATACACAAGAAAAACACCACGCGCCGGGCCTGTGAGCGTGTTTCTAAAGTCTTGTTAATCCATTTTATACTTGTGTTTGTCTGTCATGTATTATTCGTTGTTAACTTACACGCTTTACAACGACAGAAGAGAATATATTCAGTAATGCCTGTATTATTAATTTAATATCATTTAAATACACTTTAACGCCGTTATAAAGTGAAGAGTTCAAACACAAGCTCTTACAACTACACATCCCAACAAACATTCTTGAAAAATTTAATTATTCCAGTTTGAATCTATAGTACGTCTGCAACGTACACAAGTATGCAACTTAATAAAAAGTATACATAGTTAAATAGTTAAGAAATTTTACTAATTTTTCATCATCCTTTGCTGAATAAGTCCCAAAATAGAATGAACATCACAAGACAAACGTGCTGCAATTAATTATCACAGTAGAAATGTAAAGGTAATTTCAATGTACAGATATAACCCATCGAGGTCAAGTAATTTAAATGATGTCCCTACTTAAATTTGTAAATCATGTGTAGAAACGTAAATGTAATTTCAATGTACAAATATAACCCATACAGGTCAAGTAATTTAAATGATGTCCCTACTTAAATTTGTAAATCATGTGTAGAAACGTAAAGGTAATTTCAATGTGCAAATATAACACATCGAGGTCAAATAATTTAAATGATGTCCCTACTTAAATTTGTAAATCATGTGTAGAAACGAAACACAGCCAATGCTAAAATAACACGACTCTATGGTCATGATAAAAGTGACAAGAAAGACCGAAAACCAATTAGTTTTGTATAATTGAAAATACAAATTATTTCCCTAAAATACAATGTGAAAAAGTAAAACTAACTTATAGTATGGTGAATGAAAATATTAAGCTTTAAATGTTCTATCAAGTAATCCGAACGAGTTCCAATGGTATTCCAAATGGTCAGTAAAGTACTGATGCATCAACAGTACAGAAGTAATTCGAACGAGTTCCAACGATATTCCAAATGGTCAGTAATGTATTGATGTATCAACAGTACAGAAGTAATCCGAACGTGTTCCAATGTTATTCCAAATGGTTAGTAATGTACTGATCGATGCAACAAAACTGCTTTAAACTTTTTCTTAAAAAACCCCCAGAATTCTGTATTTAAATAAATGAAACATTTAAAGACTCACCCTCTAGTTATGTGAAAAGAATAAATTTTATTCAAAAGGATCATAACACAATGAATGTTAGAAAGTGAAGTCACAATTTTTACTTCCCCCACCCTTAACCCAACTAGCAACATTTTCAAAAAAAACGAGTCAGAATTCTTAAGCCATTCTCCAAACGCGCAAACCATCGAGTGTCAAGTTTTTAATCTCCATCTTTTTAAATAGCATAAATGGGGTTACATATTACACATCCTCACAAAATCGCAAGAAAATAATCAACAGGATACCCAAACTGTTTGTGTTTCTCACTTGCCTGCACTATTGCATTAGACACAGTAGTTTTGAATCCTTTCCGAAAATTTCTAAGCATATCTCCGTGCAAAATATATAGAAACTTTTGTTTGATTTACATTAAACAGTCACATTTTTATTTAGTTCATGACTGAGATTTATTTTCATCAGCAAATCATTGTTGTACTTCATGATTAAGTCAAATATTCACCAGCAAATCACATTTTTTGTACTTCATGATTAAGTCAAATATTAACCAACAAATCACATTTATATGTATTTCATGACTAACTTGAGTATTTATCAACAATCACGTTTCTTTGTGCTTCGTAACTAAGTCAAATATTCATCATCAGATTAAATTTCTTTTTACTTCATAACTATTCAAATATTCACCACCAAATCAAATTTCTGTGTACTTCATGACTAAGCTGAATATTCATCAACAAAGATTGCCTTTGTTCAATTCTTCTCAGATCATTATGTAATTTGAGCTTCATATGAATAATTTTGCTAAATTTTGAAAAATGATGGCATCTGTGCTAAAATTGGGATGCATGGCATCTCTGGATCAAGATACAAACATCTAAGATAGTCATACGTGATGTAATATGGTGCTGCAATACAACTGGGAAATGTTACAGCAATTTTACACTACCATATATACTTTTAATTACCCCCATTATTCAACCAGTTTGGTTTTAGTTCGTTATGATGAAGCCAATTTTATCTGGCTTTGATCTGACTGGTTTTAACTGGTTCTAATCAGGCTGGCTGTAACTAGTTAGAGGCATTTGACTTTTGTGACAACTGCTGTACTAAAAGATTGTAAACTGCATGTAAAGCTAGGTACCATTGTTTGTGTTTAAAACAACGAAACTACTTTTTTAGGTACTCAGTTCATAATTCATGTGCTTATTATTTAATAAGGTATGAATAACCGATTTTTCCTAGTAAAATATGTTTCTTCAAGAATAACTACCCAATCATAATACCCTAGGAGAACTACTACTACCTCCCAAATCCAGTCCTCCCAGTTGTCTGCCGACCTATGTGGCGGTCGGGCAGAGTGATCTCCTCTAAGGTATAAGAATTGGCAGCAGTGTGTGTGTGTGTGTGTGTGTGTGTGTGTGATTTGGATTTTTAACGTAGCTTTAACATATTTTTAGTCATATCGCTACGATGTCTGCAGTGTGGCAGTTTATAGTGATGTCTAGCACTGGGGCATCATGCCGCAGACATGTAGCATGATGTCCCACCCAGTCACAGCAGAGTCTAAGAACCTCTCAGTTACAATTGGAGCGGAAGGCACGCTCTAAATGGTTGTAACTGCGAGAAACCTGGGAGGGTGTATGTGTATTATGATTGGGTAAGTATTTTCCAAGAAACATATTTTGCTAGGAAAATTGGTTTCTTCTTTAAATACCTTACCCAATTATATTACTGTAATAAATTTTGGAGATGCGCATTTGGTTATAGCGCCCCGTTTAAGGAATTCTTAGATTTGTGTGATTTTACTTGTTTGATTATTGGAATTCGGTGCAATGGAAATATTCCGTAGCCCAAAATAATTAGCCAATTATTAGGAGCAAACGTCACGGAGAGAAGGTGTTAGTGAGTTTCCATGATGCCATGGTCAGTGAGTAGCGAATTAGACCCAAACCTCATGACTGTCCCTCTCATAATGTAGTCCTTAATAAAATCTAGTAGTGTACCTTGGTGTTGTGACTGCAGTGGCAGTATTTACGGTAGGAAACCGGTAAAGTACACAACGGGATAAACGAGAAGGGACTCTGCAGATACCGTTTATGTCGCCATGGTGGCAAATGTGATGTAGTTGTATTGGCGTAATGTGCCTTGGAACCATGGATTGACTGGCCTAAGGTGGCGTAGTTAAAACAGTTCCCTGTGGTAGGGGATATTTGTAGTTTCTACTGAGTGAACTGCTGACGGTACGGAAAGTTGATGAAGAGAAACTATGCAGATGTGCGGTTGATAGATATTTGGCAAGTTGGGAAATCTGTGGTTTTACATTGATTAGAGTAAAATTTATGTATAGAATGGACACGTCGGGCTTTCTAACTTACAACTGAAATTGTATAGAAGTCTTTGGAAATTTGGGGTAAACTTA
>JAECUM010061004.1:0-17585 GCA_016617855.1 Megalonaias nervosa
TTGCCCATCAGTCCATTTCCTTGTCACACCTTGCACATCTGTCTGCATCATCTGTCCATCTCCTTGTCATTATTTGGTTCAGTTTTTAGTTAGTCCTACTTATAGGGTCCTGTAATGCAGATTCAGCTTGGCAAGAAGTCATGTTAATCATATCTTTAGGGTTTTGAGCTGGAAATCAGATTTAATGTTTAAAAATTGTAAAGAAATGTCTGGTCTGTCTTAAGAGATGACACTACCTGTAAACAAAAAATGGTCTTCAGACAAGTGGTCTCTTAAAAAAAGTCATCTTAATACATGATTCTGGTCATAAATAGCTTGTCTTTCATGATATTAGTGTCTATAAAGTCTGATTTGACTGTATTAAGTAGAATTGCATCTTCCATGACATTAGTGTCTATAAAGTCTGATTTGACTATTAAGTATAATTGCATCTTCTGTGACAGTAGTGTCTAAAGTCTGATTTGACTGTATTAAGTAGAATTGCATCTTTTGTGACAGTAGTGTCTAAAGTCTGATTTGACTCTAAAGTAGAATTTCATCGTCTGTGACAGTAGTGTATAAGTCTGATTTGACTATTAAGTAGAATTTCATCTGTGACAGTAGTGTCTAAAGTCTGATTTGACTCTAAAGTAGAATTTCATCATCTGTGACAGTAGTGTATAAGTCTGATTTGACTATTAAGTAGAATTTCATCTTCAGTGACAGTATTGTCTAAAGTCTGATTTGACTGTATTAAGTAGAGTTCACTTTTTTTGACAGTAGTGTCTAAAATCTGATTTGACTGTATAAATTAGAATCTTGTCCATACCAGTGGCATCTAAGTCTGATTTGACTGTATTAAGTGGAATTCAGTGACAGAAGTTTATAAAGTCTAATTTTATTGTGGTAAGTAGAAGTCTGTGATATTATGACAAGTTTGTATAATTGCCACTGCTTTTGTCCAAATTATTCATTTTCTTTCTTTGATAATAATGTGCTTAGCTTGCTATGTTCCTTCAAACATACGAGTAAACCAACAGTTATCTGAAAATAAATACCCAGGTTCTTTTTTTTTCTCTAGGTGGTGTAGAAAAAATTGTTGAAGGTGATATAAATTTCAAAGCACACATATTATACCAGTTTGACAGTTCCATATTATCTTAATGATAAATATTTGATTTGGGATTATTTAGTATGCACTGTGCATTGTGTGTGAACTGGCAGTGTTTGCTATGGCATTGTCTGTGAGCTAGTACAGTGTGCATTATATCAATAATACCTGTGGCCCATGTATCAATAAGTGCTCTCAAAAGCATGTAAACATGGTTTGAATGGAAAATGTGGGAGTATTGCAGTTGTGTTAACTTAGTTCACTGAGCACCAGAAGACTCAGATTTTGTTGCTAACACACATCCCCATGCTCATCAGTTTGTGCCACCCACAAAATTTGTGTCCCCAAGCGCCATGCATCAATAAGCTATCTATGGTCCCAAAGTTCAGATTTTCTGTCTTAAGCAGTGTAAGGAGGGTTATGTGACATGATACATTGTGCACATACAGACATAGGCAGAATCAAAGGAGTTAAGTGACATGATACGTTGTGTACATACAGACATAGGCAGAATCAAAGGAGTTAAGTGACATGATACATTGTGTACATACAGACATAGGCAGAATCAAAGGAGTTAAGTGACATGATAGACACATGTATGTACAGACAGATAGAATCACAGGAAAGTTGTGTGCCATGATGAACATGTGCATACCAAGATAGGCAGAATCAAAGTAGTTATGTGACATGATGAACACATTTATGCACAGACAGATAGAATCACGGGAGAGTTGTTTGACATGATGAACAGTTGTATGAGCAGACACAGAATAAATAATAGAGTTGTGTAACATTAACATATGCATGAACCGAGAGATACAAAAACAGGATAGTTTTGTGAGATGATGAACATGTACATGCACAGATACATAGAATCGCAGCAGAGTTATGTAACATGAATGGATCTATGCAAACAGATAGAATCACATGAAAGTTGTGTGACATGATGAACACATGTATGAGCAGACAGAACCACAAGAGAGTTGTGTGACACGAACACATGCGTGATGAGACAGAATCACAGGAGAGATGAATAACATGACAAACACGTGCATGCAAGACAGGTAAAATCACAGGAGAGTTGTGTGGCATGATGAACATGCATGAACAGACAGGTACAATCACAGAATTTTTTGTGACATGATGAACACATACATGCACAGACAGGTTGAATCACAGGAGATTAGTGTAAGCTTAAAAACATATGTATGCACAGACATGTGTGATAACAGGGGAGTTGTGACATGATGAATATATGCAGCTCATACAGGTAGAATCACTGGAGAGTTACCTGATGAACACATGGATGCACAGACATGTATAATCACAGGAGAATTGATGAATATGTACATATACAGACAGGTAAAGTCATATACTGGTTTTGTGACATGATCAACACAGCATGCAGACACCATTATAATCACAGGAGTGCTGTGTGACATGATGAACACAAGCATGCACAGAAAGGCAGAATCACAGAACATTTGATGAACATTGTATTCAGTCATGTGGAAACACAAGAGTTATATGACATGGTAAATACATGCATGCACAGCTAGGTAAAATTAAGCAGACTTGTGTGACATGATAAATGTGGATGCATAAGTAGGTGGATTCACAGGGTTACATGTCATGATAAACACATGTGTTCAGTCAGGTGGAATTAAGGAGAATTATGTGTCATGATGAACGCTTGTATTCACAGTCAGGTGGAATCACATGAGAATTATGTGACATAATGAATATGTGCATGCACATACAGCTAATATCATCTTCTTTTCATATGAAGTGTTGGAATAATAAGCCATAACTTTATGTAACAAGGTCAGTGTCAGAGCTCCATCTAGATAGAAATCAACAGGCCATGGAAGTTTCCGTTTTGTGTAGTTGATAGATGCTACAGGCAAGAGAGGGTTTGCTTTATTTCATGCAAATTTATCTACTATGCCAGTATTTGTTGATTTTATCAGTCCAACAAATAAAATAAAGAATGCAAGGTATGATGATCACATGTCATTTAAGTAAAATACTATCTTTAAAAAATGATGTATGTTGTTAAAGGAGCACTTTCCTCCAGAATATGAAATTTATAGTTGGATTAGCCAGCACTAGTCATATTCAGTGTTTGAGTTTTCATATTTGGTTTTGAATGTGTGTAATATGAATGATCACTTTTCAGTATTTTTTACATGAAAAAAAAAATCAGAAAACTTGATGTGGGGGCTATAGAAAGGTTTTCATGTGTAGATATTTCCATGGTTTTTACTTGCTACAGCATAAACTGCAGTTTGGGCATACATGTACTTAATGTTCATTTCAACATGGTCTTAGAGGTATTACTCCTCCCTTGCTGCCCCAAAATGATAAGAACAAAGCTTGTCAGCATGAAAGCTCATTTATTTTGTGCAAGTAAAATTAATATCAGTTTCAATTAGAAGTATAATTTATAGCAGATCAAGGTAGATGTATTAATTCCTGTATAATCAGCCAACTACATTGTGGCTAAGATTGTGCATGGCATGGTGGGTAAAACTGACTGGTACAGTGGTATACATTTACTAATTTACTCCCCCCCCCCACTTATATTAATAAACATTGTTGCAAAGAAGAACCTAACTACATGCTATACCCATAATACATTGCAGAATATTAACCAATGACTTGCAAAAGTTGTACAGGAATATCAGCATCTTCTATTCTCTGCTATAAATTATATTTCTAACTTAAATTGACATTCATTTTCCTGCGCCAAATAACTGAGCTCTCATGGTGTCAAGGTCTGTAATTATTATTTTGTTTAGCTCGACTGGTCATAGACCAGTAGAATGTATCCAGTGTCTGTTAGCACAAGTTTGTTAGTACTCATCATCCCTTGCGATGTTTGCCATGAAAATTCTACAGACACATAAACCCCGATGTCTTGCTGGTCCTAAAAGAAAAAGATAATCTTCAGACATCTAGTATGGCTTTGTGGCAGCTAATATCAACATGCAGTTTTCATTTAAATCTTTTTCTAATATCTAGTTAATCATAGATGAAAATGGTGCCAATCTGACATCCAGAATGGCTACCACAATGGCCATCTTGACAGTCTTGTAGCTGCTTCTCCAGAATGGATGGTCATATTAATGTGGGATTTTCATGGATTTTCACTAAAAGTCTTCTATATGATCTCTGATTGGTCAAAAATGAATCGAATCTGTCAGACATCCAATAATGGTCACCATGGTAGTTATCTTGAAAATCTTGTTGTTGTAACTCCTGGTCATATCAACATGGAGTTTTCCACAACAAGACTTGTGATGTGTAGTTAGTTCTACATGACAACAGTGCTAATCTGATATCCTGTATGGCCATCATGACATCCTCTTTCAGGTCTTTTCATCTCATCACCAGAAGGATGGCTGGCTGTGCTTAGATGAGATTTGTGCTAAAAGATGTCTTATGATATCATATGTAGTTGGTACTGTATAAAAGTTATGTCTGTCTGCCATGCATATAACTTCCACACTGACAACCTTGAAAATCGTGTTCTGACTACTTTTTCTTGATGCTTTGGGTTTTCTCTAAAAGAGGTCTTATAAATAAAAATGATGCCAATCAGTCAGGTCTTTTAAAGCATGTTAACTCAAGCATAAAAAATTGTTTTGTTACCAGATTAATATGGTGTTGAAGTTTTTGAACATTGTTTGAGATGACTTTAATACTCAGCCCCCCCCAAAAAAAGAAAAGGATTCTGGATCACTGGAAACATTTTCTGTGAGTAGAGTGTCATCAAGTCAATGGACTCTTGTACTATCATATTTTTTTAGAAGACTGGTAAAGGTAAATTTATTAGACTGATGAAGTGGACTGTAGTAGAGTACCTGAACATAATTTGACTAAAGGTGAAGTGAGATAGCTTTAAAGTTATTATATTTCATTGACTCCATAGAACTGAGTCTAATAAGTACATTTCATACACATGTATACGTGTAAAGCATCAGATAGTAATAAATGATGCAATAATGAACATATCCACTAATGATAACATCTTTTTCATTACAGGCTGCTGGATGTAAGAACACACAGCCAAGAAAATTCTGAAATCAGCCTTATTTTGGTCTTTGAATACATTGACCAAGATTTATCCACATACTTGGAAAGGTGCCCGAACCCAGGGCTGGGCCCTGACAAAATCAGGGTAAATGAAATGTATTAGACAAATCAAGGCTATATTAAGGTGCCCTAACCCAGGATTGGGCCCTAGCAACATAAGGGTAAATAAAATGTAATAGACAAATCATGACTATCATAAGGTGCTCTAACTCAGGGCTTGACCCTAGCATGGTGAGGGTAAATCAGATGTATTTGACAAATCATGGCTATCATAAGGTGCCCCAACCCAGGATTGGGTCCTGGAATGGTCAGGATAAATCAAATGTATTAGACAAATCATGGCATTCTGTGTCATAGGAATCACTTCTCTGATGTCCTATTTTTCCATAAAAGGAAAAATGTTAAAATTGTATCTTTTAAAACCTGCAGAACATCATGCCAGTAACTATTCAAACAAATAGCATAAAAATCTTTAAAAAGTTGTTTGGCAGCTCTGAGAATTACTCTATTTTTGGGCAGCTAGGCATGTACCAAATGCTAAGGTCATCAGTTTGTGTAAAATCAGGCACAGCTGAAATGACATAGTCATTGTGTTATGAAATCTTCAATGTAACTCAACTTTTTACCTCTCTTTAAGTTAGCTCTATGAACTCTGGAAATGATTGGTCATAAAATTATTTGATTGCAACTTCTCTATTTTATTCAGCAGTCCAAAGAAAAATGCTTGTACACATTTATTAATCACAATAACAACATGCTGAGAGATAATGAAAAAGCCAGTGAAAGGTGTACAAGATCTTTGGAAACTTTTAGTGATTTTCAACCTGACATCAATAAAAACTGTAAGAGACCTTGGAATTTTAGTGACTTACAACACACTGTCAATCAGCAGCACATAACTGTATTTGCCAAAAACTAATGTGATCTAAAAAAATCATGTCGTGCTAATGAAATTCTCTGCTGAAAATACCTGTTTCTTTATGTATTTGACAGGAGGAGTCGGTGATCTTTAACACGTAAATATTTGATGAATTTTTAAATTCTTGTTTGGCCATTATTTTTGGGGCAGTTAGTGGTAGTACAATTTTTTTTACTGTATTGTGTAATGACCCTTAGTTAAGAGATATTTATTCAAATGAGAGTATCACACACCAACCTCTACACTTTTCAACGATTTTGGATTGCTTGGACCCTTAGTTATATAAAAAGATAAAATTTGTAAAAAAAACAAACATTCCAGCATTTGGTAAGTGATGATCCCTAAAGACTGGACACAACATCAAACTTTTGGATCAGTTTTAAGTCTCCAAAAACTAGTATTACAGACACAGTTGTGAAACTTTGTGGGTGCATTTATCTTGAAAGATTATATTTTGTGAATCTTGTAATGAACAAGCATGTGAGACATAGGGTTCATCTTTGAGTAGGGTCATCTTGATTTGGTCATGTCTGTTCTTCCATCTGTTCACCTTCTCCCTCCCAGGACCACTTTGGTGGCCTAAGTGGTTAGAGCATCTGATTCGGATGCAGGAGGTTGTGGGTTTGAACCCAGGCCGAGTCATACCAAAAATTTATGAAGATGGACTAGCAGCTGCCTCACTTGGCAGTCAGCATTAAAAAGCATGTTTATATTTAGGATGAGTTTTTGTCCTGCTATGGGTAATCACATATTTTGAATGAAACATGGGAGTTGAAATGTCATTCAACTGAAAATTGAAACGTAGATGATTGAAATGAAATTTGTTAATTTTTTTTCATTCTCAGAAATCTATCTCATGGATCTTTTTGATATGTGACTAGACATGTTTTAAATCTTGTGCTAACTAAGAACATTGAAACTGGATACTTTCTCATTCTTTTCTCCAGAAACCTGATTTAATGTTTTAAAAACTAATTTAAGTTTACATTTTTTTCAATAATGTAAATAATATTTATTCCATTTCATTTACAGAGGTAATTATCTCAAGATGAATGTTGATTTAAATGAATTTTATTGAAAATGAAAGAAACAGCTGGAGCTTAAGTGTTATTAAAATGAATTTAAATTATTTTAAATTAGCATTTCTCATTGGTGATGTCATCAGAATCAGGAAAAGATAATATGTTTGAGT
Source organism: Megalonaias nervosa (assembly GCA_016617855.1). Lineage (NCBI taxonomy): Eukaryota > Metazoa > Mollusca > Bivalvia > Unionida > Unionidae > Megalonaias > Megalonaias nervosa. The sequence continues at coordinate 7,300 of JAECUM010061004.1, forward strand.
TATCTCCACTAAAATATCTTTACATGTGTATAACTCTAACACTACACAAAAATTGTTGTTTTATGTTAAATGTTTATTTTTAGCTCAATTGGTCATAGAACAGAAGTTCTTATGGAATGGTCTATTGTCCAGCATCTGGCCATCCGTTAGCAAAAGATTGTTATTGCAGCTTTTCCTAAACTGGAGGATAGCCATAGAACTTTACATACATTCATCCCATGATCTACTTAGTCCTAAAAGAATATTGTGCCACTTACAAATCCAGTATAATCACTGCAATGGTCATCTTGAAACTTTTGTTATATGTTACTTCTTCAGTATAGATGGTCATGTCAACATGGGGTTTTCACTAAAAGACTTCTTATGATGTCTTGTTGGTCATAAAAGAAAATCTGGCTGTTCTGATGACCAATTTGGCCAATGCAGTGGCCATCTTGAAGAAAATTTTGCTCCTCCTGAATGAATGGTCATATCAACATGGGAGAAGCATTCCTATTTTTAAGTCAAAAGGTCAGAGACTAAGGTCATTGTGACTTATGGAAGAAAAAATGGTGTTTGCACAATACCATTTAATTTTACATCACAGACTTGGACCAAACATTGTGGACTGTTTACACTTCGGGTAAGAAAAAAGTATTTACATTTTGGGTTAAAGGTCAAGGTCACTAACTGAAAGAAGAAAAGTTGCTTTTGCAAGAAAACTTCAGCTCTCTGCATAGAAGACTAAAAAACATGGGGCATTTGTCTACTATACCATTCACAATTGCACTTGTTGCAATAAGGGTGCATCACAGGACAATAAACATCCATTTGCTAAGTTTTATATATCTCCATAAGACAATATACACATATGGCATGCCAGAAACTCCTGTAGTGCTGAACTAAACACAAAACCTAAACCAAAAGCAGTAAAGGATGATAATGTCATTTTGGGGCTTGATGCCATTTCTCAGCTCAAGATAGGCAGTACATGGCAGCCAGTATGACTGTTGTAGTAAGAATCCAGTAAAAGCCTGATAAGAACCACCGACCCACGGGATGTTACTGGCAAAGCTTCTCATATACCCAAACTGGCCAAGCCTGAGACTCAAACCCACATGGACAGAGGTGAGATGACGGTGATCTGTCAAACAGCTACCCAGGGCCCAAAATATAGGTTACAGTGACTTATTTTTGTGATGAGGGTGTAGTAAGGGTGAGGATGCACCTCTCCAAGGTGGCTGATTCCAATTTATACATAGTGTGGCAAAAAATATGCAAAAGACTGAACGAAGAACATATAAATAATATACATGTATGTACAAATTTAGCCCATGGTAGGTTATATAAAACCAACTCCACATATTGTTTAAGAAATAATGGTTGAGGTGTAGGCATGATGTTCATAAATATATGTTTTTATGTGTAGCAGGTGCCTACACTGACACCAGGGTTAGTATTGTAGCATTCTTTTACTTTGTAGAGGCAAGCTAAAAGTGATTGTTACAAAATTACAAGTTACTATTTTGAATTATCTCCCTTAGTTGAACTTGATTTATTTATTGATTGGGTCTTGCTTGATATTTTCTGGACACTGGAAAAATGAGATTCTAATGCTGGGAATGTTGTCAAAGTTCTGTGTCATTTGCGTTTTAAATGTACATTGTTTGGTCTCATTATAAAAGACGTTTATAGAAACCAATAAAGGGAATATTAACTTTAATTGATTAACTTTAATTGGGTGTGATGTACACAGAACAAAAATGTTAAGTTCAGATATTTAATGTTGTGAAACCATATTTCAGACTAAGTAAAATAAAAGGAATGAACTTCATAAATTTAATTGAAGTGGATCCATGCCTATACCTTTATTATACAAAGTCCTCTGGAGTGGATCCATGCCCATACCTCTATTATATAATGTTCATTGAATGGGATCAATGCCCATACCTTTATTACATTACGTCAATTGAAGTGGATCAGTGCCCATGCCTTTATTACATAATGCTTATTGAATGGGATCAATGCCAATACCTTTATTACATAAAGTCAATTGAAGTGGAACCATGCCCATACCTTATAGATAATGTCCACTGAATGTGAACGATGAATACATCTTTACCGCATAAAATCCATTGTATGGGAACCATGAATGCATCTTTATTGCAAAAAGTCCATTAAATACATAAATGGTTGCTTTATACTGAGGGTATTTATAATGAGAGACTATTGTACTGTATATACTTCTTGCTATTTTCAGGACCTTATGTTGCAGCTCCTAAATGGAGTGGATTTTCTGCACTCAAACCGAATTGTCCACCGTGATCTCAAGCCACAAAATATTCTTGTCACAAGTCAAGGTCGACTCAAACTAGCGGATTTTGGTCTTGCCAGAGTTTATGGCTTTCAGATGGCATTAACACAAGTTGTGAGTATTTCAAGTGTTATGATTTTCCGGCTCACCTTAAATTTTGGATTAATAACTCTATAATTACATGGTTAAGTGATAAGTAAATTACAGAAATCTATGCAAAGCATCTCATTGTTACATAAAATAATAATAATTACAGTAAATTTATTAAATGAGGGTAGCATATTTATCACTAGCTAATAATCAATATGAAATTCAAATGAAATTTAATATATAATTAATTAAAGAAAGACAGTAAAATGCCAGTTAATATATAAACTCATTGAGATTCAATGATTTTATAATAATGGTCATTCTTAACATTGACTGATTTTAATCAATTAAGGATTTACATTTTTGGGTGCAATTCCAAATAAACAAATGATATTGATAACTGGCATTAATGCTTATAATTATCCTGAAACATAAAATCTGGAATATTCTCTTCAAAAAATATGGTAATTTTAATATAAAAATCTAGAATTTTTTTTGGTATGTTTGTATTCAGATATTTTGGTGTTACATGTTATATTGTTTTATGTTTTAATATTATATATATATGTAATTGCATTGATTTCATAAAGAAATACAGTTTTATTAATATTTCAAATTTATAATGGATTGACATATAATTTTTGGGTTGAAATGACTGGGATGCATTATGAAATCCATCTACATGTTAGAAAGATGGGGATGCATTATGGAATTTATCTTCGTATTCATCTTACTGTCTTCTTATACAATATAAACTACATGAATGTTTAAATAAAATTATTGGCATGCATAAGTGATGCACAGCAACATTTCTGGTATGGTTGGTACAGTTGCTTCATGGGTTTGGTTAGTTTTTGTTGGTCAGTTAGTGTAAAATGTCTGACTTAAGTACAAAACATGGCCTAGTATGATGGTTCTTAGGCCAGGCCTGGTTTAATGTTTTTTTAGGCCAGGCCTGGTATTATGGTTTTCAGCCAGGTCTGGTATTATGGCTTTTAGGCCATGCCTAGTATTTTGATTTTAAGGCCAGGACAGGTGTAAAGGTTTTTAGATCGGACCTGATATTCTGGACTCTTTTTGAGCAAGAAACTTGAGCTCAAGCTCAAAGTGCAAAAGCTTTGTTTGTTCATAACTTTATTTAGAATGAAGCTAGAATTACAAAACTTTGATTTTTCAGAACATGGTGCAACAACACGACTGAAATTAGGCAGTCTTCATATCATCAGGACACTTAATATCATCTCTAATTTGAGGTTTTCAGTCTGAACTTATGTATTCTGCTCAAACAAAGTTTTGAATACTGGGCCTGGTGTGCTTAAAATGGAGGTGCCAATTAAGACTGGTCTTACCATTTTTTAAATATCTGGCCTTATGTGCTTAACATGGATAAGAGTAGTTCTCCAGAATTGGTGACTGCCTCGTATGGTCCCAATTCTTTTTCTGTGTTATTTTTTCTGGGATCTTTATGGGTGTGCAGTGAGATTCAGTATATCAAATGTACCCTGAGGAATCAGTAGTATCAATATCAGGCACTTGTCGTTTTTTGCTTGCTGAATAATTGGACTAAAATTGATGAAATCGGCAGAAAATGGCGACCAAAATTTACTTGCAGCAACTGATGCCAAACAGCTTAATGCTGGCAACGCCACATGTACAGACTGCGGTTCTTATTTGTGTTTCAGTTTATAAAACAATGCCAATAAAAAATATAAATGACTTCAAACCACAATTTTTTGTGTTTTTGTTATATTTTGGAATTCAAAATTAACCGTCTCGTTCGTACATGTACATGTCACGTTTTCCGGGTGTATGTTTACTTGCCTGCAGCTCAGAAACAGAATCCTGCAATTTGTCATTTATCACAAACATGAAATTAAACAAACAAATTTTCATTTATTTAAGTTTATTTTCTAAAAACCAGTCAAAACCCCCAAAATTTGATCGATTTTAACCAACCGTGTCATGTTGTAACGTAACATGATGGCCAAATTTCAATCCCCATATGCGGTATAGTGGGCTGTATTAGTACTGCAGATACTGTTTGAAAATAAGCTAAATATAGAAACACACAAAATTGAAACGTTTACAACAGAATTCCATCATGTGAAGCGAGGTGTTTGACAAAAAGGTATGACGTGTCACCCATATCCAGTTTATGTACGTACGAGATGCTGGGCGGGAGATTGAATCGTTACCCAGTAATTTATCCAAAAATCAGCCTTCGGCGTATTCTTTTTGATTTGAGGTAAGTAAAATATTAATTTAGAATGTTTCTTATATAAACAAACGATACTTTACAGCTAAATTACCATCATCTGACTTTGCATGCACTCTGTGAAATTTGGTATTGCCTGGTTTTATGAATGTTGCTTGTAACGGAACGAGATGGTCAAAATTGTCTACAAACGCAGTACTGCTTTTTTGGGTATTAATTTTATCGAATTTTAGAACTACTTCTGACACTGCATTATTTTTCAGTCGAATACAGAGCCAGTCAGTGTTTTTAAAAGAGAAATTATATTTGTTCGTGAAAACGTCCTGTTCGTTACTGTGACCGACAATTTTGTTTTTGAAATTGTGTCATGTCTAACGAACGGCATGGGTTGAGCTGCATTTTTAAAGATAAAGAACATTAGTAAATGACTTTATGTAGCACATGTATAAAATTCAAATGCAGTCATTTTTTTACACCTCTGCTATAAATAATGATCTGAATATATCATGGCTTTATAGATGTTTTACTATTTTTTTCTCGGTTATCAGTCACGTCCGTTACATGTGATGGCGGCATTCTTGTACAATGGCTGTCGGCATTCTTGTACAATGGCTGTCACATGTAATGGACAGGATGGATGCAGCTAGTACAGCTGCTAATGTTTCTCAATATTGTTCAAATTGACAGGTCAACATGAACATTTAAGTTCTGTTTATACAGTCGATCATTGTACTGTTTATTGTTTATTTATCTTATTATCTGTTGGATTTACTGAGGCTGATGTCATGTGTGTTACTTGAGACAACTTTGGACTATAGTCATTGGCAACAGTCTAAAATTTCTTCCTAGCAACCCAGTAACAGCATGTTGTTAAGCAAACTTGGTCATTTCTGATTCAGTAGTGGTTTCCCCTATTTCATATTCAAATAATTTTGAATCACTCTTGTACAGGATTGGTGTTCAGAGCATTGTAATTGTAATTTTTATAAAATACTTGTTACTCTTGCATTGTCATGTGCTTATAATTTGTTCCTGAAACAGTAAATTATTCCAGAAAAATAAATTCTCTTGCAGTTGTATCTATATAGTAAATAGGAATTTCTATAAATGGAATTTTGAAATGATTTTAAATTTTGAAAAGACTTGGAAGTGAAATTGACATAGACCTAAATAAATTGACCAAAAGTCACTAAGTGCATAATTTGTATTTTTTATTAAAAATATATCACACTTAATTTTCAGAACTTTGTCAACATATTTGTTAACTCCCATTATATTACTGTATATATTGTCACAGTTTTAGGATAGTTGTTAACATGATGAAGACATCAGATCGACTTGCTGATAAAAGAAAGCTTCCTGAGCGGATACAGACTGAACCAAGTTTAACAACATGTGAATCTGCAAAGGAACCCAAGTTGTCAGCTGGAGCGAAAAGGAATCGAAAGTACAGGCAACATTTAAAAGAAGATCCCCTTCGATACAGTGCTTACCGGGAGAAGGAGACACAGCCTCTGAAAAACTACAAGGCAGGTCTGACACCTGAACAAAAGGAGCTTGAAAGAGAGAAAACAAGGATTAGGGTAGCTGAATGGAGGAAAACACAAAAAGAATTGGGAAGACCACTACAGAAACCAAAACCTCAGACGAGAGCATGTGTAGAAGAAAGAAGAGAGAAAGACAGGCTCAGGCAACAGAGATATAGGGCTAGATTAGCACAGCAACCGCAGAAAAGAGGGTGGATCACTAGGAAGAAACTTCAGCAAGCAGAAGCTAAAAAAAGGGCTTTAGAACAGGTAGAGATGTTGGAAGCATCCTCAACAGAAAAGTGTTCTCATTCTAAAAAGTCTCCAGCCTGCACACCAGCATTCAAATCAAAGGAGACTCTGAAGTTAATAAGGAAACTGCCCAAAGATCCACAGCTGTTTGCAGAAGTGATAGAGGATGTTGTCGAGACAGTCAGTTTACTTCTCCACGCAAAAAACAGGCTCTTCAGTTAAAAAACATACTTCCAAGATTAGCAAGACGTGAGATTGCTTTTTCAACTGCAGTCCTGGATGAAGTTAGTGAGAGCTACCAACAACTGAAAAAGTTTAAGATGTCCGCTCACAATGTCAAACGAGCTGCCTTGGCAAATATTTTGTTAAAGGCGAACAAAGGGTTAAGCATCAACTACATACGAAAAAGTATGGTCTCAGTTTCCACTACATAAAAAAGAGTCAGACACAGAAATTTGAGCGCAAGATGTCAAGCAGTGCTATCCCAAAGGAAACAGCCCAAAAAGTTGTAGACTTTTTTCAGACGAGGTGACATTTCCAGACGTGATCCCTCTCCAGCATCTGTGAGCAAGAAGACCCATGCTCCGAGAAGATATATGGAAAAAACTTTAAAAGATTCATACAGGCAGTTTGTGGAGGAGGCGAAGATAGAGATATCATTTTCAAGATTTGCAAAATGTCTGCCCAATTAGATAAAAGGAGTCAAATATACCAAAATGAACACCTGCTGCTGTGAATTCTGTGCAAATATCACACTGAAGAGAGATGCCATTAACAACCTTCAGGCAGCAAAGGGACTACATTGCCTCATGCTGCCTTCAAAAGTTGCCATGAGTGATCTGACCTTGTGTGACAAGGAAATAAATATGCAAGGTCGTAAGAACTGCATAGACAGAAAATGTTCCAACTGTGGAGTTAAAATAGTCAGATCTAAGCTACAGCCAGCAGTAGAAATGGATACAGGTGATATAGTAAAGTGGAAAAAGTGGGCACTCGTCAAAGAAAACATAAGTGACCGTACTGGAATGAACAAAACAGTATGTAAATGGCAACTTACTACAGTGCAGGGCATACTGGACCAAGTTCTTTCAGAACTGGAGGAAGAACTGCTTTCCTTTTCATGCCACCTAACAAATGCGGATTGGCAACATAAAGCTTTTGCCAACTTAAAAGAAAATCTTCCAGAAAACTGGCTGCTACTTTGTATGGATTTTGCAGAAAATTTTGGGTGTTTCTACCAAGATGAGGTACAAGGGGCTCACTGGACTCGCCAACAAGTAACAATTCATCCAGTGATTACCCATTACCGCTGTTCACAACATCATGACACCATCACAGAATCTCTGATCTTCATATCAGATGACCTGCAGTATGACACACATGCTGTTCAACATTTCCAGATGGTTACCGTGTGTGAGCTACAATCCAGAGGACTCCAATTCAAAAAGATAATTCATTTCTCAGATGGATGTGCCTCACAGTACAAGGGGAAAACTAGTTTTGTTGATGCCTCATACGGGGAAGAGGATATTGGTGTACCAACAGAAAAACACTTTTTTGGCAGTCGCCATTGAAAGGGCCCTTGTGATGCAGAGATTGGTGTTGTTAAGAGGGTGGTTTCAACTGCTGTCAAAGCTTGGCAGGCTGAAGTTTCAACAGCTGAAGAAATGTTCAGCTTTTGCATGAGGAGGCTGACACGACCAGAATCAGATGAAACCCACAGTCATAACAGGAGAAAATTTTTTTTTGTTCCTCAACGTACAATCAACAGGCACAGACCAGACAGAACTGGACCAGAGATTAAGACCGTGGCTGGTACTAGGACCTTGCACTGTGCTCTTGGCTTGACGCCATATGCCCTGAGCATATGAGAAAGGAGCTGCTTCTGTCTAGCCTGTACATTTGAGGAGGGCCTGTGTGCAAATGCAGCATTTTGTGGTGACTGGAGAATGGCACACTTGAAAAAGAAGACTGCAAGACCACTGCAGAATGGTAATAATTAACAATGTTTTGCTTTAAGAAAATTGACAACAAAGTTTTAATTTGCATTGTATTTTCTTATTTAATAGAATGAGTGTATTGTTGTTGATCACACTCGAAGTAAATGTAAAATATATTTTTTGTGTGAAGACTTTTAAGTCTTTAAGGCTTCAGTCACAAGACTTAATGATTACTTAAGTTGTAACACACTTAGGCCTTCTAAAGATTAGGCACTGTACTAAGTCCACATCATTGTTATTAATAGTATTATTATTATATTTACTGGTTCTTATATTTGTACAGCAAAATTTCATGAATGCAGCAATTTCAGAACCCACTGTAAATTCTATTTCCACAGCCATGAACACACCACCAGTGCCAGCCAGTGTCACTGCAGCACCAGTCTCAGAAGCTGTAACAGATGTGCTTCAGGCTAATTCAATCAGGTAAATTTTTGCAAGAAAATAATTGGTATAAGTGGTAGCTCTGACATTTTGGACTTAAAACTGAGACTGAGCAAAATTGTTCATAGCTATGAACACATTCTTGGGACTATGGATGCACAATTTAAATTGATGCTTCCACCATTTTGATAATGAGCATTTTTTCTAACCTCTTTATTGCCAGTAGTTTAACCTCTTTCCTTACAAAATTTGTTCAATATTTCAGAGCTGGTCAGTTTCTCTGGGTCAATGTCCCAGTCCAACAGGATTGCAAAACCATCAGGAAGGAATATGGAGCTGTTGTAAGTATCAAGATGCTTTTCTTTGCCTTTATTTGAACAAGTCTGTATAATATGAAAATCTGTGTGACTGACCCATTGCCCTTGGTAAAACATCATCTGCACAATTTTAATTACACTTTTCAAATTCTGTGTTGTGATAACTTGTACACATGTTCTCAGAACTGATGTCTAAACAGATAGTTGTTCGGAAAAGTTGGATAGTTGGTATACCTCGATATAGGCACTTTATATGCTTTAGTTTAAAGCGATGGTAAAGCTCTTAGGAAAATATTTTGTATGCAGCAATTGTAATTAATTTTAAAGCTTATAATAGCTTGTACTGCATATTGCAGGTGCTTCAAGCCCAGGAAGATGATCTTGAGGTGCGGTACATCTGCCAGAAGGATGGGAAATATTATTTCCCTGACACAGAGGATGATGCCCGGATTGTACGTGCTGACATTGTTGGCCATCTTGATATGGCCCAGATGGCCAGTAGAGTGTTGTTCCACTATGTTTAAAAATAAAATACATTTGAAATTACACAGTTGTTAGGTGTTTTTCTGCCACCTTCTTCATTTAGTCTGCCTGTCACATGTAACACTGTGACAGTCACATGTAACAGTGACACCATCCACCATATTGAATGTGGCTAAAAATAGGAAAACTTCATGTCATTCACATGTCTATTCAAAATATGATTCACACACACAACAAATTACAAAGTAATAGTAACATCTTTTCATCCAAATAAGGCTCTATCGTAAAGGCAGAACACTAATGTCCTGTGTGTTACAGTGTGACAATTTTATGACGATGATTATCTGAAATGTTCAACACAGATTTTGACAATTTTGCTTTTAAATCTTTCTTTCTATTTGTACTATTTGAATTTATAGCAAAGGTCTTAAAATGTGGTCTTGCTTTGTAAGTTCAAGGTACATTATGTCACACTGGAACACATGTGACACCCTAGCACCCATTTTCTTCAAGTCGCAAACGTGTGAAAATGAATTCACTCACTGATTTTCTGTTTCTGCCTGAGATTCTATGTGCATTGGGCCATCTAATAAACATAAATTCGACAACAACATAATAATTTCAATTTTTGACATCAGTCCATCATAGCAGTCACCAGTTCTGGAGAACTACTCATGTGCCAGTTAAGACTGGTTTAAGAGCCATGCCATTTTCTTAGAATAGTTG
>JAECUM010061005.1:0-19975 GCA_016617855.1 Megalonaias nervosa
ATATATATATATATATATATATATATATAATCATACAGGATAGATACTTTTTAATTCGTACTCTACAGAGATTCGTTTCCAGGTCCGCGGGTAAACGGTACCCATCGCCATGCCTGCACACATGAGCCCATAATCCCTCACGACTAAGCACACAGCAGCAAAAAAATGATGCTACTCAATCGGTGATATATACACTCGTGTGTAGCAGACACACTCTCATGACGACACAATAATTAATTCTCATCTATTTACATAGTCATTCCGGATTCTTATGAAAGAAATCAAGGTATATAGAATTAATTATGGAGAATTATAAATATTAACCAGACAGAATAAAATATTAAAATATGTATTCTGCCTACTATTATCAAGCATTCTTCTATAGAATCCAGGGATAGCACTTTCCGTGCTGTCTGGTGTATATTTATAATTCTCTCTCTCTCTCTCTCTCTCTCTCTCTCTCTCTCTCTCTCTCTCTCTATATATATATATATATATATATATATATATATATATATATATATATATATATATATATATATATATATATATATATATATATATACACTGACAAAGAGTTTATGCTTCCAAAAACCGGAACACCCACACCAAACTGCTCTAAGGAACCATAAACGAATTCTTAGTATTTGGTAGCTTTTCTAAACATGCAGTTCTAAAATTAATATATTTGCCGAACATAATTTAGTAATTGATCCCCAATCAGCATATAGATTCAGATTTTATTAGACATATTATGCAAACATGGTATCTCTGAAGTATGTAAGTATTTAAGTATTTATATTTCGTTATTGAATACCAGACTAATGTCCAAAATATATGCAATGATGGGGCATATTTTAAATTCCCTTGCACGAAAATAGCTGGGTGCAAGTCTAATAACGTCATTATATTGAATTAATAATGCACTGATTACGTCACCTTTTGTTCGATTGTTAACGCGCAGTTTTAGTGCGTTAAGATCCTAAAATGTCATATGATTCAACCAGTAAAATACACAAATTTGTATAGATGCAACTGAATTTAAAGGATGGTTGTTGTTGTTGTTATTATAGGGTTTAACGCCATTTTTCAGCACACGATAGGCTATACATGGTGGCCAGTATTAATGGTGGAGGATGAACCTGGGAAACCCCGGAAAGAATCACCAACCCACGAGAATCTACTGGCAAGTTTTCTCGCGTACCTGCATTGGCCGAGCCCGAGACTCGAACCTACGCAGACAGAGGTGAGACGGCAGTGATCCTTAACGGAGAGCGCTTTAGACTACTAGGTCACTCGGAGCCCCTGGATGGTTGTTGAAAAATCTGGCTAAGTGCTAAATTATGTATAAATGTTTCCGATTGGTCGAGCTTAAAGCTTTATGTTTGTTGAGCCATTTTGATTAAGAGAAAGAAAATATCATGCATTTGACTGATGTGGACTACGTGGATATGGTTGATAATGTGATACTGTGCATATCGAGAATTAGACCAAAATGAAGCTTTTAAACATAGAAGACAAAAAGATACTCGTCCAAATATTTGTTATTAAATATACCACCTAAGTCGACTCATCGTAGAGTGACTAACTTTATTATTTATAAATAATATCCGAACTTGACACACTGTGTTATATGATTCATTTTAAAGAAAACAGGTAAATATATGTATTTGCAAAGTAATGTTATGGCTACATTATCTTATTCTCTTTTAGGTGCACTTAATTGCATATTTGATATTCTTAGCTCGATGAATATAAATATATTTAAATTGACTGGTCGTTCATTATTCAATTAGTTTCTACGTCCAAACTTTCAGACATTATATAATATCCCATGTTAGCTATTATCATAACGATTCCTTTTATTACCATGTCAGTTTCCAACCTTGGTGAATACAGACGATATATATTACATCTTTCTTGTAATATACCGCTCACAAAATGTTATGAGGGACTCATATAAATGTATATCTCATTGACATGCAACGTTTTAGTTTTCATTTTAGAATTGGAGAAAATGCATTGTAATATATTTATGTTCGATTCATTTATATTTCTTGTTATAATTATTTATAATTCAAATGAGTTTTTGTGTAACAGATTTAATTTACATACTAATATATTGCACGCTAAATTAGTTTCTTTTGTTGATGATTAGGGCTTATACATCTTTAATATAGCAAACTGTATAATTGCCCATAATCAAGAAGGCATAGCTAAATCTTAATTTAGTCATTGTATCAATAAACATGTCGTGTAAGGACTGCGGAATGTACCTTCTTAAGCGTTATTTAAATACCAGAACTGCTTCAAAAGCCTGATTTTGTTGTAAATTATAGTTCTGTTACGATCGAGAACCAGAGAAAATTAAAAAATATTAGATACATAAATTGGTTTTGAGAATGGAGTGGGAAGTACTGACGCTACATTTGCTTTCATATATATTTAAATTAATGTCTTTTTTGTTTTCAAGAAGCATCAGATAGTTTTACAAAAGTATTTTGTGGTTTGTGATTGTGGTTGAAGTTTTCAGACAAGGTGTAACTGGAAAAATCTTAAATTTCACGTTATATGATATGTGTAATTAAAACACGCTTCTCACATTGAGAAAGTCATAGTGAACTATTTGAGTTTTGCATAGATGCGATACAAGTTGATCGATAACATCATTACAATCCACAGAAGATATCTGTGTTGATTTACATAATTGTCTCTATTATTATAACTCTTTCCGGACGATTTTAACATTGGTTTTGTTTTAATCGTGCAATGAAAATTATCTAAGGCTTCCAAAACATTGGCTGTTAAATAACAGACAGCCATTTCACTATGCGTATGATACGCTATGTTCCTTCCAGCAGCACCTCGCAGCCTTAGAACAATATACTGAATGCCCACATCAGATGTTTAAAGTTTTCAAGTTTGATACTGGAAAATTACATGCTCTTATCGTACAATAACAACCTGGCTGGTAAAATGACTCAGATCCACAAAACATGCAAATATCAACATCGGCGCTGCGACGGCCTGAGTAACGTTCGTAATGTAAATAACGGGATAGTTTATACTATCAGGTGTACTTTCTAAGTGATAACAAAAATACCAATAGGGATCATTTTAGACTATCAGGTGTACTTTCTAAGTGATAAGGAAAATATCAATAAGTGCTTGAGGTGCTGGTGAACTCCCAAGTGCACTCAACGCTTTAAGCAACAAGATATCCAAATATTGGCCCATCCAGCCAACCTTGTTACCGTAGGGTTAAATGAAGCGGTTGTCGTCGTCCATCTCGGGTTACAGAAAAAACAAATTCAGTTGGTGCTGCAAGCCTGTAAATATTGATTAGGTGTCACAGCGTATGCAACCCGGTGAGTCCCGAGTCCTGCTGTAAAATCCAGGGGACGGACACAGGTTGAAACATCTCTGGAACCATCGAGGCAAGTTAATTTCATAAGGACACAACATAAATATTTTAATGACTTTGCTAATAGCAAATAGATCAAGACTGATTATGGGTACATGGATTTTTGCGAGTTACACAGGTTAGTCGAAGACCTCGGCCTTTGGGTATTTGGCGAGTAGTACCTGTTAATCGAAGACCTTTAATTTTTGTATTCGCTTCCGATACGCCAGGCAGCCTCCAATAGCCTTCTTCAAAACAATTTCCTGATACTGTTTCGACTGCCCGAATGCAACCGCTTTTTCAACCACAATAGCCCTAGAGGGTACCAGCGCCGGAATGGCAGCATGAAATTTAAATATTCCACTGGATTTTGCGGCTACGTCACCTTATACTTTGATGACTTTAATGTCAAGGAGGTGTTATATTGTGTTGCTGATCAAGCTGTGTTTGGGTCTAGCTCACGGGGGATAATTCCAGTTAACGGTATCGAAGATAGCATTAATGTGACCACGCAATCGTTTCGTATTTCGTTCCTCAATTTAATGATAGGATATTATTGTTTGAAAACGTAAAAGTTCATTTGCTAGTTTATGAAAACTTTACTAGGTTTCCACAGGTTAATCAATAATCATCATTCGATCACCTACCCCATCCAATAATAGCAGCTTATCAGAAAAAATCACATCAATACATCTGTAAATTGGTAAATCGGGGCAACAGGTGGACGAGTAACACGTGCATGATGGTGCATGTAAACCGCACATCGAGAAGTCGAACTGCTTTGTATTTACTACGACACGCTAAATCGCAGAATTGATTGCACGTAAGAGAGAAAGTAAATTTAAATTCATCATCAGTATGCCATCCTCATTCCTCCTATTGATGTTTTCAATTCGTCCATGCATTAACAAACGAAAGCTCCCGTAGTCCATGATATCGATGTTGGGCAACCGCTGGTTGATCACATTTTTGGTGCATTGTTATCCGCAAGACTCCATCCAACGAGTCTTTCCAACCGATGCAAGAGTTCATTTACCCGGTGTGCGTCCACATGTACGCGTTTAAGCCTTAGGATCATGGATGCCATTAAAGCTTTGGTCGTTCCAAGTTTACATTTGCATGCAAGGCCACCAAGGTCATTTTACATATTTGTGTGGGTCCTCTTCGGATAGGGCAATATTGTTATTTTTCATTAGGATGCATAATTGTTGCTCACCCATAAACCAACCCAGATTTTGGGGGGAAATTGTGTTTCAAATATATGCATAAATGTATCCTTGTCTGTTTGGGCCTATCTTTTACCCATTGTTCAATAATACTTTACACTTTTAAGAAAAATATTGCACATAGGATTATTAATGTGCAGTCATTCTAATCCAGTCCACTTGAACACCCACCCATCCCATTCCTTGTTGAGGGACCCAGGTCTGGTATCTGCGAGTATTTTCTGCTCCAACAGTATTTGTTTCACTGTGTCGGACCAGTTACTTTAACAACATCTTGTAGAGATCTTCAAAGAATATCTGCCGATTAATTTAACGATTGAACTGGTGTGTATAAAATATATATATTCAAGGAGTACGTCATAACATGGTTGATCGTCAAAATAATTTGCATGTCTGATATGCCAGATCACCAAAACACATGTGAAGTTTGTCTTGTTTAGTATCACGGAAAAGTTCGACATGAATTCGTTTTCCATCGTCTTTCTGACCATACGATTTTTATGAGATTAAAGACATATTTCACACTCGTTCGTGGCCTTCATGTGCAGAGCTGTATTTATAAGGCACAATTTCCGCATGGTCACAAAACCTGAACGCTTAGTAGACTCACAACACACGCATATCTGCTTGACTATAATAATGCTGATATCCAATATGCAATACATAGTTGCCCTTAGTTCCCATGTTCGGACCAAGCTTATTTAATTCCATATCAAGAGGACTTCACACCTCAATGATCTGGCATTGATACGAAGACATAAATGACCTGGATACAGCCATTGCTTCTGGTGCTAGTGGCTAGTCATTGTGAATGTTTATTTGGAAATTTCAGATGAGCTTCATAAATGTCCTCAATATCGCTGTTATGGTCGTATCCACACACCTGTCTTGTGTATTTTCAGCTGTACGATCAGTCCATTCAAACACATCAGTAGGCAGAAGCTGCATTATTTCACAGTCATAAAGATTATTGGTATTAAGATATATGATATAACCTTTTTGGACAGCCCGGGCATAAATATTTATGTCTGAATTATTTTCGCCAGGATACCGATAACTACGCATGGAAATACCACCACAAATACCACATTTAATAAACGGTTGCTGCTATATGTCCCTGAGTACTTGCAGGTCTACATTTGCTTTTAACAACAGCGTATCTAAAGCAATTGGCGGTGTCGAAAAATTATTGCGCACGATTGAGATTGTACACACGCATGGCAGTATCAAGAAATGTCTCTAACACATTAGCAAGCATAAGTATATCGGTGCACTTGTACAGATCGTGATAACCACAAAGGTTTTACCAACAAAACGAGGACCACACATTCTTTGTATACGCATACTCGTTTGCAGAAATACCGTATAGATTCATTGATGAATGATATACTTCAATTAGTGGATTCAGCAAACGAGCTCCTATCGTTCATGTACTCTAAATTAAAGATTCCATTTCGTTTGAGTAAACCGAATGCTCCATAATTTCACAACGATTTTTAATCGATCATTGCATTTCCATGCAAGGATATTCACAGTGGTCAGGATTGTGTTGATATGCCAGTAGCCTATGTCAACACGTACATGCATACATTCATATAATCACAATTTGAAACCATGTGATATTCCTTGTAATAAAAACTGTATAATCTGAAGACTAAAAACTTCTTAACCAATATGTTGATAAGCCTACAACGTTTCGTATTTATTGTTTCAATAACACACATTACATAGGTTCAATCGAAACTTTATTATACATATAAAATACTCATTGGAATAACGGGGGCAAATCCTGTCAGAGCACACTGCAGAAGCCGAACTCTGAATTGTTTTGATAGAAATACCTCAGGACTCGGTGGAGTTTGTAATGTTGTGAAGAGTGTCTGACACCTCTATGTAGAGCCGCAAGGGGCTGATACGAGGTATATATGGACACTGATAACCGAAACTCGATAAGTCTGATCCTTATGATTTCTATGATAACAAACATCATCCGATACTATAAACAAGCACCATAAAAAGCTGGTATGAAGTTTATGGGCATGATAGTTTAGTACATTTAAGTACTGAGAAACGTTGGAGGTCAAAAACAAAGTTGTGAATGCATGACACTTGGCAATGGCCCAAACGAAGTGAAGGGAGCCCCTTGACTATGGAACAGTGTGACTGTAACGAAAGCTCCAACCCTCATTCATTTCTTGGCTAGTTCAATTCGTCTCATATTAACGAAAATATAACTGTACTACCTTATTTCCACTGTTTCTGTATGATGTGTATACTGATTGTTTTCATTACAATTGAAATGAGTACGTAACAGATATCTTAGTCGCAACAAAATAAAGCAACATATCAAAGCTTCTAAGAATATATCCGTGGATCAGACAGCGGTGGACAGACTCCAGAAACAAATTATTAAACGTTACTATTATGAGACGATATGTACACATGCATAATATCATGGGTCGTTTATGATGGTAGATTAACACATCAATTGGCTGTAGCGTATTAATATGTGGCGGGGTGGTGGACGGGGGGAAGGGGCCGGGCACCAGAGGTCTTGGGGCCTTCAAACAGCAGATAAACAAATTACATTGCAGGAATAAATTTGGTGGGGCAAAATTCGTCGCCGTGGGAGCCATTTACCCTCGGTACGCCACTCCTAATTGGTATTTTTTCATACTCAAATGATGTCGATTTTATCCTAGTCGTCACCTGAAGACTGACAGGATTGAGTTCTCATCAGCATCAACTTCAACAATAGCAGAGTCATCCATAAGTTTTTCGAGTTGGCACTGCTTGATATCTGTCTCGCTCATCTTATTTGTATTCCAATAACTGGCTAATATTGTGCCACCGGGCCACGTGATTTCTTAGCTCTACAAAACTTGCAAAAAAACATCTGAAATTTAAAGAACCTTTGCTTGTTTCAAGTTTATATTTGCATGCACGGCCACCAAGAAGACTTCTTCACAAGATAATCAATAGAAGCCAATTATATTCTATTGGCTTTACAGTCGAATTAGAACTTGTACAGAATTACATACATAAAAGTAAATGTGTGAATTTCTGATCTTCATTAAATAGACGATCATAGATTCTGTTCCATCAGACCTAAATAATAAATTACAAAATTTTGGTAAGCTCTCCCTATACAAAAGCATATTTTGTGAAGACTTGAACCCTTTATCAATTAATAAACGACGTAATCAAAACCATAGCTAGATTTGTTACAGATGGTTATATTTGTGACAGATCAAAACTATGTACATCATATTTGAACTTTATTGGATAGTCTACTATCACAATACTCGCTAAAAGAAAGTCACGAATTAAAGATTTTGAGGTGACATTATTTCATAATACTCTCTGTTTAGGATGCTGTTGGCAGTTTTAGGAAGAGATTCTAGTCAGATATAAATGTGATCACATTCATATACACCATTTAAACGCTAAATAAGCAAGGCACCATGTTTAATGGGTTGCAATCATCATTCAATGTAAGCAAATAACATCCTTCAAAACAGCCTTTGTATTTGTTGTTAGTAAGTAGGCACATTATATTTTAAATGCATTGTTTTATCATCTACCCTTTAAAAAATAAAACATTATCCTCATTTAGATTGGAATCAAATTGGTTAATTAATATGAGCATATACACAAGATACAAAACCCTGACGAAGAAGAATAGCGTTCCAGCTGAGTTGAAATTCAGTGACTCGGGAGGTACACCTATTTTGAAAAGCTGACTGGAATTGCAATATGGAATATATAGAGTATATTGCATATTTTGGTTGTGACTGCACTTTTAGCAACTTACTGGCTGAATCCTGCCAATGAGGAAATGGGAGCAAAGCACATTTCACAAGGACACAAGGAAGCATCTGAACACGTGACCCTTGAATTACCATTCCGACGTTCTGCCAACTGAACTACAAACCGTCTTAAAAAAAGTAAAAGATACATATATTTTAATAGTACATAATAAAATAATATTACCATATCCACCTGGTAACGTGTTATAATAAAGGGCCCGATAATGAACGACTGGCTCATTATGAATATTATGTATTGAGATAATATTAGGTACACTCTAAACGTGTTCCAACTATTCGTTTATATTAAATCCGATCAATATGTGTCGTGTTAGCTAACCTAAAATAGTTGTATAAGATATGCGAGTCAAAACTAAATACAGCTTTACAGTTTGTTTCTTTTCTCAGATATTAATGTTGATTCAGTTTTTACTCATTGGCGATAAACTATCAATAAACGGCATCAGGTCTGCTTATAATGTGATAGTATATTGATGTATTATGTGATTTCACTCTTTTAATATTAAAACATAACATAGTAAACTGTTTGCTGCACATAATTTTATATATGCATGTGTGTATGCGTGAAATTTCAGTATTGCATTATATCTGTAATGATAACAATGTATAATATATGCAATTCTAACAATATATTATGTGTGTAATGCTAGCACTGTATTGTATATAAATACTAGCACTGTATAATGTATGCAATGCTAACACCATATTATATCTGTATTGCTTGCAATGTATTATATATGTAATGCTAACAATGTGTTATAAATGTAATGGTAACAATATATTATCTAGCAAAAGCAAACAAGGTATTATATAAATAATTCCAGCAATGTATAATATCTGTAATGCTTACACTGAATAATATGGGTAATGCCAACGATGTTTCTTACGCTAAGAATGTATATTTGTAATAATAACAATAATATATGTAACGCTAAGAATGTATCATATCTGCAATGCTAAAAATCATATATGTAACGCTAACAATGTATCATATCTGTAATGTTAACAATAATATATGTAACGCTAACAATGTATTATATCTGTAATGCTAACGATGTTTGTAACGCTAAGAATATATCATATCTGTAATGCTAACAATAATATATGTAACGCTAACAATTTATTATATCTGTAATGCTAACAAAATATATGTAACGCTAAGAATGTATCATATCTGTAATGCTAACAATAATATATGTAACGCTAACAATGTATTATATCTGTAATGCTAACAATAATATATGTAATGCTAGCAAGGTATGCTAACAATGTTTAATATCTGTAATGCTAACAATGTATGCTAACAATGCATAATATATGTAATGCTAACAATGTATCCTAACAATGTATAATATATGTAATGCTAACAATGTATACTAGCAATGCATAATATATCTAATACTAACAATGTATGCTAAGAATGTATAATATAGGTAATGCTAAGAATGTATGCTAATAATGTATAATATATGTAATGCTAACAATGTATACTAACAATGTATAATATATGTAATGCTAACAAAAGTATTAAACCTGTAATGTTAACAATCTATGTAAACAATGTCTAATATATGTAACGATAACAAGGAGTTTTATCTGTAAAGCTAGCAAGGTAGTATATCTGTATTACTAACAAGGTATTATGTCTGTAATGCTAAAAAGGTATTATATCTCCAATGCTAACAAAGTATTATATCTGCAATGATAACAATCTATGCTAACACCATATAGTATATGCAATGCAAACAATCATTAATGCAAACGAAGCCTTCATCTAGGTACAAATCACAAATACTAAAACAAATTATTCTTAGACATATACATATATACATATGCTCAATACAATATAATTTAGGAGACTGTGAAAATTATATGGTAATACAATTTGACATAAAGTATAGCGGAAATTTTGTTGATTTTCATTTCCATCGATTTCATTCGTGAAGAATAGAAACATAAAAAGCAAATTAAAGGAGATCACTTTGGGTCCCTATGTGATGGCGCTAATACAGGAATTATCAAGGCTGTAGTTTTACAAGCATTTGCGTCGTGTTAATAGGTAACTGAAAGCAGTTCAGAACATCAAAAATATACGTGTGGAGGGGGATGTTATTGGGAAGAGGGAAAAGGGGACTTTGCGAGAGCAGTTGTTGCCGGATAGCCTTATACATATATATTTGCATTCCAAACACAAATGGAACAAATGATTTAGGAATCGATTTAGCAACGGAAAATTCCTTCCTCTGTTTGACTCGTCAGACACCCTATTTATTCTCTGCAGGTAATTTTAATGTAAATTATATTTTATACAATATCTCACTACACACTTGGTACCCAAATCTGAGGTAGCACAAATGCTGAATGACCAATGACAGAAATTCTTACCAGGGCAATGTTTACTACGTCAACAAATAATTGTCGTAAAGCGAATGTTTATAAAATAGGGATAAGCAAATTTATATTGTATATATGTACTTATATAAGAAAGTATTAAAGTAGATATTTTGTCTTTTAAACTATTCATGTATTTACTTTTTTATTTTTCATATTTTTAGCAAAAGCAGTGTTTCAAAAAGGAAGCACATGTACCATCAAGTGAATAAATATTTAATCGCAATTAGTTGTGTAAGCTAAATTCAAAGTAAATAAACGCACCACTTAGATGGTACATTTTAGAGATGCAATCAATTCCCATTTGTCCTATTCAAATAAATAAATAAATGTTTTAAACCTTGTTTCTTTGCTTTATTTGGTAATAATTGACCTGTCGCTCTCTCGCAAGTCGTATGCCCAGGATTGTTTTCGCGAATATGTAAATATTTCTAAATCGCATTTTAGAGGTCTTGCTTAAATTTTCTAATGCTCCTGACTAAAAATCTAATAAATGTATATCTTTCCCCAGTCTGTTGTCTATCTCAGTGGGACCATACAAATCTCAGTCTGTTGTCTATCTCAGTAGGACCATACAAATCTCAGTCTGTTGTCTATCTCAGTAGGACCATACAAATGTCAGTCTGTTGTCTATCTCAGTAGGACCACACAAATGTCTTTAGTAATGCACTATATCTCTGAAATTGTTTATGGAAATTAATCTCATCACATGCAGAGACCATCCGGACATCTGGCAAATTTAATGTAATTAAAACTATAGACAATATGATTGCTGGTCTTCGGAATTGGCCAGATGCCAGAAAGGTATGACAGGGCTGACCTTTGACCGAATGTAACATTTCCAAATAGAACACAGAATTTCTGCTCAATATCAGAAACTAATATTCGGACAAGATACTAAATTGTTCGTACTGAAACCTATATAACGGCATTGACCTCATCATACACGTAAGATGATCATTGAAGTGCATATGAAATTACCCCGTGGCTACTGTTAACAGTACAATGTAACTTTTTTGAAGTCAGATATATGGGAACTAAGTTCAGGAGCAAACCATTATGCTTTTTTTTTGGGGGGGGGGGTAACACTGGAGTTTTTACTAATGCACAGCAAGACAAATATTTGCATGTTTTGTTTTACCCACAATTGGTTTTGTTCCAAAGTAGTGTACACTGCCCATATACATAATACTAACATAAAAGCTTCCATCTGCACCAATGACTTATCATAATATGAGTTTTGGATTTTATGCATATTAATAATTTTATAGACGTTTATCGACTTCCAAATTTGAAGAAACAGAACTGAAAGAGTAGACATAAATTGCTGTTAACTTTGCAATTTGTGATGATATTTGGATGGTGATGGTAAACGGAACTGACAACAACTACTCCGAACGGAATGCCTGTCAAACAACCGTTTGCTAATATTTCATATCTCTGATTGATCGAAACGTAAAGATTTTGTTGACATTATAATTATCATGTGTTTCATCCAAACCTTATACTTTCGCATACATCCATGAATAGACTTTGTTACATGCTACCCAAGTCATCCACATGCTTTAACGTTTGATCAACATGTTTAGTGTGGTAAGCAAACAGCTGGTATGTGAAATTGTGTATAGTAACCGTCAGTATTCGTATGCGTTTATGTCATTAATTACCCCGATTCCATATATTTTTATCTGGACTATACTTACGTAAAGCTTTTTTCATCTTTAACGTACGACGTTTGTGTCATACGCTTACCATACTATATGTGTGCAACCAAGACAATGTTCATTATATCCTTACCCTCAGCACACTCCTGGGAATGTTTTCACGCTATCCTTACCCGGCGCTCACACCATGGAATGTCCATGCAGTCCTTACCCTACATACACACAAGACAATGTTCATGTTACTCCTACCCCACTTGCAAACACGAAATGGTTCGTGTAATTGTTTTAAGAAGTTATTTAAATGATCATATCCAGCTCCTTGTGTTTTAATTGCAACAATTATGAAACATGACAAGCCACAGTTATCTAAAGTTATATTTATCTTCATTCAATGTAGAGTATTCATACTGATTGGTTGATGAACGGAGTGCTCTCATTCAGTTATTAACTTTGTTTTACTGATTCATGTTATGCAACACTACCATAAAACAATAGTTCTTTACTGCATTCAACATTTGACCATAATATATCATTCGCCAAGAAAAAGCAAATGAATTTTTCATCCTCACTAATCTCTCTTAAGGACGCAATAGCTGAGCACTTGTAGCTTTATTGTTCTAATTTACTACATTTTCTTTATAAGCAATTCTACCCACATCGATCAATAACATGCTTCTGATCTGTACAAATGAGTGCAGATCGAAATAAACTCAGACTTGAACGATCTTCAAGAAGCTTATCAATCTATCATGTATGCAAATGACCCATCTGGACAGTCGATAGTCATCCGATTGATGATACGCCTTTGACTCTTATTATTTCTATCTCGCCAATGTGGATATGTGAGAAAGCTTACCAGTAGCTGCCAGTAGTTAAGTTGATTTTAAAGGGGTTTTACCTAGTTCTTCCTCCACCATTTGTATTGGCCGCCATGTATGACCTGTCGTGCACAGAAAAATGGCGCTAAACCCAAACGCACATGAACAACATCAACAACGAATTGATACACGAACACAAATATTCTTGCAAATGAAAGCAAAACATTATATTTTACAAAGAACTACATATCATCTGTGCTATGATAGTCAATGTATATAACAAACAAATGACGTATGATCCGCAAGGATAGAATACACACGTTTGCTTTTTAGTCACCTAACGAATAGGACAGGCTAATGGTATGCACAAGCATGTGTTTTGTTCAACATATTACTTAACTCTTCTTCACACACAGTATTATCAGAAGTTGTTAACATGACGTTTGATAAGCACTATATTCGTGTGGACTGATCCAAGGTCATTTCTCGCGTAAGCGAGAAAACATTGAAGTACAGCTCAGATAAGTTCCAAAAGAAATTGAGAAGTTTGTCTCTGCCAGGAAACACCTCAGTGCCATTATGTGAGATTGGAAACCATATTTGAAAACTGTGTATACATGCATGGGCTTCTATGAACAACCTTTGAGGTCAACAGTTCGTACCAGGATGTGACATTAGTCGATTAGTTTGCAGCTTCTGCATGTGATGCTAATTACGATACACTCAACGTACATCTATTGTTTACATCAAATTACAAGCAACCTAATTTAGGGCCAGTAAACTTAAACAAACATGTTTATTTTGGAAATATTGATGTACACTTTTCAGTGTCATAAGCTGCAGATTATCAATGTCATAATATATTTATATATGTTGATACAATATCGATCTCTCTTCATATACATTAAATACTTCGAATAATAATGATATTTCGTGGATTGTCAGATTTACTGTACAAATGGTACGCGTATATTCTGCTGAAAGTGTAACAAGAAAGTCCTCTTGGGACTCACTCTTACGAGAAAATGACTCATCTTGAAAGCATATAATTTCTTTAGACTCAATGGAAAATTAATCAAGCATCTCATTGGTCTTTCCTTTTTTGTGTTTGAGGCGATGTATACCACAATTTCGCCACCAAGGGCTGTGCTGTATCTCTACACAAAGCCAGGGCATGCCTTAAACGTTTTTATGAAGTGGACGGAGAAATAAATAGAACAAACAAATTAGCTTGTGTTCAATCTACGATTGCTTTGCCAGATTCATGTTATGCTTTTCTCCATTACAATTGATAATAACGATTGTATACCTAACAGCTTGCACTTGCTGCTATATTTTAGGATACGTAAAACCAAATATATTCATATAGGTTTCAAACGTCTACCACATCTGGTTTTCTGAGAAACGGTATCGAGACTTCGGGGAAATAGGTAAATATATAAGAAGTAGCATGTTGCTAGCTCATGTTACTCGATTTTTGCAAGAAAGCAACGAACATGTACAACACAATATAACAATCACGCTTGTTGAAATATTTTGTTTGGAAAAGACAAAAGTCCACTTACAAAAGAGTCTGCTAATAACTTGAATATTAGCAACGGAACAATATCACAAGTTCGCGAAGGTAATACGACTGCAGGTAAACTTAATCTGGAGATTAAGATGTTATAAAGACCTTGGATTATAAGTAAAAACTACGACCACAGTAATAAAAGGCAATCAACAGGAAAGGAGCTGTAGACCATATAAAAATATCCAAAATAAAGTTGCTTCATGTCAAATATATTCGTACTGGAACAAGAACGTTTGTGAATTACCAACTGAATATTGTTAGCAAATGTCGGCATAATAACCAAAGAACTGAGTGCTTATGCAGTTAGCTGTAATGGAAGAAACTTTTGTTGTCGCATTAGCCTACCTTGAACAAACGTAATATGTCCCTAATATCATGGCCTTTACTACGTGTTGAAGCATTACCAAGTGTTGCTATTATTTGGTAGGTCGTCCTGGATAAGGCGGTATCACAAACTGATCTACTGAAAGCAGTACTTGTGTCATGTCGACAAAACAGTTGTAGTCGAATATGTAATAAATAATTTGTACTAACTTATAACTACATTTTCTTTGCTATTCCGAGAAAATAGAAGAATAACAACAGAATATCTGATTGAGATGGAAGTCACACAATTGCTATGAACTCTACGTAGACTAAGTTTAGAAAAGTGTATTCAAAAGAATATTCCAGGTGGCTTTGATCATAACCTGCTTCGCGTTTTCATAGATCTGGAAAGTACGTTTAACACGTTGCTGTTCTGGAAGAAATATATTTGCAAGACAAATTACTTTTGAGAATTTGGGTGGAACGTGTCATAATAAAATCCTACCAAATAGATGAAAAATCGAGAGACGAAATAAACAATTTATTTTATATCTAATCGCAGAATGTTACAACGCAATGGATTCGACAACTGCTCTACTCACCAACCGACATGGTTTTGACCCGTGATGGCATTACTGAGTTTTATACCGCCACTTTTTGCTAGATCATGATGCTGCTTCCGATGAATGGCTCTGTCGTCCTCCACCCATTTCAAAGTTCATAATCACTGACACATCACTGGTGCGTATAGAGTAGGTACACACGTATTTCTTTGAAGCTCTTCAGGACATGATATGCGAGGGTTTACGTTAGACCATACAAAATACTGATCATCACCGAGAAAATCTTGGGATGCACTTTTATCTAAAACCACAATCGACTTGAAGTTTCTCACTGATATTGACAGGCATCTCGGCATCTCTTTATTGAGCACTCGCTTCGTGGTGGAATTTCAAAGGCATCTTGTTGATGCAACAAAAACCCAAACATAGACGGGTATGATCCCATTGACGCAAACAGTTTCATCATGTGGGCTTAAATCACTACTCTTCTTGAATGGACATTGCCCGTTGGTGAGTTTCAGTGGATTGGTCCCGCGTACATTGAAATGCGCAAACACATATACGAGTGAAACAGTAATAGTGACAGCAGATATTTCCTTGCAGTTGATCTAGAATACACTGAACCCAGCGATTGGTTATCACCATTTCAGTGTACTATTGTAGCCAAATCCGACACAATTTTACTGCATGTTCCAAATTTTTCAAAAATCTCATGCGCAAAAACAAGTACGTGGAGCACATTTGAAATCGGCTGTAGTATGTTTGGTTGCGAAAGCGTCTTAGGATTGTTCAACGGGTGCCATGAAGTTTAAAGATCTCTTTGTATATAGATGAATACGGATACGCGCATCGAAGCCATGTTTTAAAAAGGCTAGTTCAAGGTCGTGAATAATTCCATGTTCATGGGGAATTTTCAGTGTCAAAGAAGGTATCGTAAAATTGTAGAAAACGTTGGCGTTAGATATGTAATTGATCGGAATCTAGAAGTACCACCCAAGCACCGATGGCAGATGACAATACCGTCTCAATAATTTAATCAACCAGCGCGGCAGAAATCCTATATCTGTTGCTCTTAACAGGCCCGACAACTCGAAAGGTAACCAAATAAGACAACAATCAAAGACACCTGATAAACTTATGGACACTGAATGTACAAAACTGGTACTAAGTACGTTTCCTAAAAAAGGGCATTGATGAGCGGTAGAATCATAATAGCATTTAACGCATGTAAGAGCAAAACAAAAATGATGTTAGGATTATGGTCAGAATACACGAAACTTTACAAACTATATATATGCACCCACAAAACACAAACTTTAAGATTCATCTGAAAATTCGTATGAATCCGAGCGTTAACTCGAAGAATTTTCCAGGACTTTGGAAAAACACCGAAAGAACACCCTCGATATATTATATGACCCTAACGACCGTGCGAATCGGTTGGAAACACTACTTAAGTCAGATCGTGATCGTAACAACCTAACATGAGTCATTAATGAGGAAGCATAAATTTGTCAGCAATTTCTCACCAAAGAAGTTCATGCATGAATTTATTGAAGACATTGTTGATGTCAGTTACGACTCTGATGAAGAATTCTGAGGTGATTGAGATTCTGCGTGGTTCTATGAACTGTATATTGCTGCTATGAAACATGCTGTTGTAAATACAACCCCAACCATTAGCTCCATGATTACAATCTCATCGAGGAAACTAGAACTAGAATATCATGTGACTTTTTCTACGTTCATTATCGTTGGCGAGTTACGTACACTTAGGATCACACTAGCATCAATGCAACCTTTTTAGAGTTGGCCTAATATCCGATCACGGCCATGAGGTGTTTGTTGCTGTAAATAAATCATTTGAGATTTCGACAGACATTGGCGCTACCTGAAATAATATTCAACTTCTGCATGCGACCTGGAATCATTTAATGAAGAGATTCGACGAAACTTCACATTGGTGACTAGAAGAGACTCTAAACATTTTATACGTACACATGAACCCACACTCGGTTCTAATATTTCAGTTGAATCTGTACAGCATGTAACAACATTAATCGGTTGTCCTGAAAATATTCCAGATGACATATGGCTTTTGAGCATTTAATTTCATAATTCACCTGAATTTGACAGGATTACATCAACAATGCAGACCAATTTAACCTGTGGTAGTTTTGAAAGTTGATCTGAGACGACGGGCATAGCTTCATATTGTTATATAATGCTTGGGGTTACCACATATGCGGAACCGGGAGATTTATTATCAGGTACTACCGCGGCACCCGTGTAATATTCCATGACATGATCCTTGATTGACGAATGTTTCGTTGTACTCTTCTGGACCAAGACGGGTATATGGTAGATCTCCGTGTGGGATCTTTTCAATACAACTGAACATTAGCAATCGACCTTACTTTCAGTATTATTCGTACTCTGTGACATTAACTAACAATGCCAACATAACTGCAACTGCAGGACAGGTCAGGATGTTTTTGTTCCACGTGAGGCTTTCTTAGACATGGCTGGAAAACGTTAACAGGAACGAGATAGTATTTACGGAGTCGATTGAAAATACAAATCAAAATAATCACCAATAGCATACTAACATGATATTTGACAAACTAGGAGTAATTGAAGTTTCCCAGCGAAGACTTTTGAAGACGGAAATAATCATATTGATCCTGCATAGCACAATCCATGATTGTATATGGACCAGCAACAAAACATTAACAAAGCAAATTTCCCAATAAGATTTTTGTACGTGACATATCATTTATTATTTTTGGTTAGACCATTTAGAATTGTTCATGCGATCCACGGTTGACATTTATTTTAAAGCATATGTATGGGCTGCTCCAGACGATGGCTCTGTTGTAAATCCGTAACAATAAAATTATCCATACCTGTGGTAATTTAACTGCAAAAGACACATGTAATATTTCCATTCCACTCTGCCACTCCGGCGCAGATTGTAGTTGCGTCTGCAGCTTTTGCAAAAGCGGTGGTGTTATGTGCAATCGGAACAACATCCGGAATTGCCTTGAAAACAAAAATCTGTTGCAAGTGGACAGTCCAAAAACCATTGGCTGTAGACGCGCATGGTCTATAGTAGACGAGAAGGCCTTCGATTACCAGTAACCAGTCTCAAAATAGCATCAGACAAAGGACTTCGACTACCTGGTACAACTTTCACAAGTCCAAGTGTCCATTAACCAATTTGTGATTTTCTGGCGATTAAAGTAATTAAACGTTGTCCTAGTGTCTTTATGCGAAATGAACTGGCATCGATGGTGCCCCTAACACGTCAAACGTGCACTGTTAAACATCAGGACTTGGGCCGGTGACATCGATCATATATTATATTACGACTTTTGTGGTAATTAACGTTTTGGTTATTTAACACAAGGCAGACAGAGTCATCTATCATTTTTTTTTCAGCTATAATTATGCAAACTCGGTTGGACGGACCAATATGCGATCATCTTGTTCCTAAAGCGTTGTGTGAACTTGTGTGTTCACCAATCCCGCAAACACTTAATGATTTTACATTAAAGTACGCTTAACATTATACAAAATGTCAATTAACATTTTATGGACTTTCATAAACCCGACGATCAGCTGATGTGGAACAGAGCAGGTTTGACACCAAGAGGATTTGACTTAATTTACCAGTCGGATTGTTGTTCTTACTGACCCTAGCCAGCATGTTAGTTGCGAAGATCGAATTAGACAACTGTGAGCATCCAATACGGATATTCAATATGTCGTTTCAAAAACATATTTTCTGATTTGTTTTTCAACCAGTATGGTGTTCACCCATGTGAGATTGTGAAGTTTTAAAGATGAGGTTTTAAAGATGAAACTGGAAAATTGCAACGTTTAGCTTGGATATTCCAGATGATAATGTGAGGCTGTGAAGAGGTGTTGCAAATAATCTACTTGTAATCAGTGAAGGCGAAAAAGACCCGGAACTTTCAGTTGAGTTTATTAACGACTATGTTGATAATACTAATGCTACAACACAATGATACGTGGATGAACAAATTGCACGAAGAGTAGCTTCATTAAGCGTATTCACAAGCATATTAACCAGCGATGGAAATGAAGAAAAGATTAATATAGTAAATGGTCGACTTATTTTCATTGCTGTCGGAGACGGTGTTGATGCACCTTCACCTCGCTTCTTACAGATGCGAAA
>JAECUM010061007.1:0-29808 GCA_016617855.1 Megalonaias nervosa
AATGTGGCTGTGCTTCTTCCGGCTCCAGTACAACTTCGGAAGGACTTTGGTTTTTTTGACCACCTTCTGTACCTTCAGAGCTTTTATCTGATTCTGTTATCTCAGCTTTTCTCACCTCACCTTCCATAAACCTCTTACTCTCACCCTTTTCTGCGTTTTCTATCCTCGCCTGTAGGTTCTCGGGGAGAGGTTTTGGAGTGGCACTATCAGTTTGTATATCTCTTGCTCTTTCTGCAGGAGTAAATGGTTCTGCTATTCGCACCTTTTTCTTCTTGTTATCCTCTCCTTTTGCATCATGGCTGGCATTCTCTCCATGAACAGTCTTAACCATTTTTAAATTATTATCAGGAGCTTTACTCTGATTTTGATCATCCTTGTGATTTTTAGGGCTCATCTGAGCATTATTTTGTTCAGCTTTTTCTTTTTCTAATTTGTGTTTAATATTCTCTTTATGCTCTGCGACATTTTTCTTGAAATCAGTTGCTTCGTTGTCATCCAATTGCTTTGGCTTATCGAAGGTATCAGACTCCTCATTCTCTACTGCGACTTCTCTTTCCTTTTCCACTCTGATTTGTTCTGGTTCATTTTGATTAAAAATGTGTGCATCCTGTTCACGATCATGATTCTCATTTTTCATATTCACAACATGTTCCACTCCATCTTCTCTGGTTTCTGTGCCTTCTTTTGGTGTATTAACCTCTTCCACTTCTGTGACTGGTCGGATCTCAATAGTTTCCGTCTTTTCTGTTTCAGTGATTTCTTCGTTATCTTTCCCTTCTGTTATCTTCGTTTGTTCTCCGTTACTTTCCGTCCTCACTTCGTCTTCTTTGTCGATATTCTTTATTACTTTTTCACCATGATCTGAATTTATTAGAGTATGTTCAGAATACGTTTGCTCTTTTCTCTCAATAGTACCTTTCTCAATTGACACAGACGTATCACCATGGTCTTCAGACTTGGGTATGCCTGGTGTATGCAGCCTATCTTCTTGGGAGCTTTCAGTAACTTTTAAATCCTTTTCTTCATCTCCAGTATCTTGATGAACTTCGTTTTTGCAGGATTCTCCATTAGGTTCTTCTTTTTGGCCATCGTTGTCTCTCGAGTCAAGGTCCTGAAGAGGTTTTGAGTGATCCTCGTTTCTCTCATTTGGCTGCGTGTCTTCATTTGTGTCTACCCCTTCTTGATAATGTTCCTGCGTCTCAACTGATTCATCGTTCTTTTGCTCCAAAGAAGCAATAGTTTTCTCGCCTACCTCATCACATTTTTCATCTGTTTCTCCCTCATTTATTGTATCTCCTGTTGTTGTTTCCTGCACTTCATTATTTACAGAAATATTTGAGGCGTCCATGTTTTCATCATTACGAGGTGTCATGCTGGAAATGTTTTCTTGCAGAGAAGGGTCCTCTTTTGTCTTCTCAAATGTTGTCTCTGGCTGATTCTCAGGATTAGCATTAATTTCAACTGTCGCAATATTGTCGTTGCTGTTTTTGTTTTCGTCTTCTTCACCCTCATGGAGTTTGTAAGACTTTGAATTCGTTTCATCTGTTGTTATCTCGTCCTTCCCTTTTTCTGAATGATCAGCAATTTTAGAGGCTGCTTCACCTTCCCCACTTTCGATCATCATCTTCTTGTCAGATGTGCCTTCTTCTGAACCGGACTGTTTTACACTATCGTCCATCTTCGCATTACTTTCATTGTTGTTTTTGCTTTCATGTTCTTCACCCTCTTGGAGTTTGTAAGGTTTTGAATTCGTTTCATCTGTTGTTATCTCTTTCTTCCCTTTTTCTGAATGATCAGCAATTTTAGAGGCTGCTTCACCTTCCCCACTTTCGATCATCATCTTCTTGTCAGATGTGCCTTCTTCTGAACCGGACTGTTTTACACTATCGTCCATCTTCGCATTACTTCCATTGTTGTTTTTGCTTTCATGTTCTTCACCCTCTTGGAGTTTGTAAGGTTTTGAATTCGTTTCATCTGTTGTTATCTCTTCCTTCCCTTTTTCTGAATGATCAGCAATTTTAGAGGCTGCTTCACCATCCCCGCTTTCGATCATCATCTTCTTGTCAGATGTGCCTTCTTCTGAACCGGACTGTTTTACACTATCGTCCTGCTTAATATTCTCGACTTGTTTCTCACCATCATTTCTGACCATATCTCCATATGCGTTGGTCTTCTGTCCATCATTATCTGTCACAACTTGATCTTTTTCCATTGTTTGTCCGCCATCATTTGACGGTCTCTCTTCAGCAGGAATAGTTTGCTTCTCGTCCGCATTCTTGCTCTCACTATCAGTCGATGAGAGTGAACTAGTCTCTCCTCCCCATGTGTCACTCACAACATTTTTTACCTCCTTTTCGCGAATATTATCCTCCTCGCCGTTTGGCTTGCTGACATCTCCATTCGGACACGAATCAGTTTGAGGTGTGTTATTATTACTAATCTCCATTTGTGTTGTATTTATCATTTTTTCCATCTGTGCTGTCTCTGTACTATATTGCTCAACGCCAATCCGCTCCATTTTTGTTTCCCCCACGGATTCCATACTTAGATGCTTTTATTCTCTTAACTCAAAACCAAGGAATTTCTATTTAAAACGTAAATTCTCTTTGAAATATTTTGTTCAGTACTAGACCTCACAACAGTGTAAAATTTTCCACATGTTTGTTTATTACAAAGGTCGCAGTACTACAAAGTCGTGTATGTCATTTAAAACTACCTTAGTCAAAAGTACCCTCATTTACGTCTATAACTGTACAAATTCATTTCATTTAATCTGTTTAAATTTGATTACCTCTGGTGAACTTCCAGGTTCATCAATAAATACATCGTTCTATTCCTTTAAGTTTCGTGTTACACGCTGAAAGCTCGTATATCAGGTCGCCCCCGATCCCAAAGTATTCCGACATTTTTCGCATCACATTCTTTCCGTCGCAGTTACCAGAATTCTAAACCTTGAATGTCAGTCTTCTCTTATTTCAGGTTATAACCCATTACTTTAAGTCCATGCTCTCTGGTAACAAAACATCCTTTGGCGTGAACTTTCCGTCACCATTGCCACTCGATACGTATACGTCCATTCAACATTAGAACAGGGTTATCTGTAAACGATAAGCGATTATTAATTATCCCTTTCTTGGAGCTTGTGTCGCTTTCCTTATATCGATCCAAAGGGAGACTATCGATGTAACAGTCTCTTTGTTATGTCCTACACTGTCATACAATTTTTGTTTGCAAAATTAATTTAAAGTGTTTCTATAATAGTTACTGGTCACTTCATGTAACGCTTATATAGCAGTACCCTTTAACAAATCCTGGTATTTGTGGTTGTATTCATTGTAAATGACCTGATTATGTATATTCCCACTTGAAAGAAATCCTACGCTATCTGATCTATAGATTTATTAAAGTAGCTTTGTTGAATGTATAGCGATTGTTGTAGTAATATAAATTATGATCAAGCAATAGGTAAATGAGCGGCTTTACTGATTTAAACAAAGTATGAATGATATTTTACCTTCATTGTGCCCGATTATCTTTTTCTTTCACATTAATGCACGGTATGACCAATTTAGTAATTTAAGTGTATCTTGAAATGTTCATGAAGTAATGGCTATTTTTAGAAATTAAAACAAATGAAACAGTAACATATTTTTATGATATATTTGAACGACGTATTATTGAGTTACGCAAGATTTAAATAGAAACATTGTCGTTGAGGCTTACCCCAAGAAACTGGCAGGAAGCGGGAGAACTGAGACTGATTGTGAAAATATATTAGACCGCATAATATTAATCACAGATAATTAG
The DNA here is from genome assembly GCA_016617855.1 of Megalonaias nervosa. Classification (NCBI taxonomy): domain Eukaryota; kingdom Metazoa; phylum Mollusca; class Bivalvia; order Unionida; family Unionidae; genus Megalonaias; species Megalonaias nervosa. The sequence continues at coordinate 3,808 of JAECUM010061007.1, forward strand.
CTGGTTTGCGATAATGATTATTTGGCTTTGATTTGATCAAGAAAGTGTGGTTAATTTAAGGAAAATCATGTTGATGAATACAACAAGACTGGTGTGCATTCTCGACGTATTGAGAACAATCCCTGAGTTTCCAGTTTCAATGCATACATGTACCATTTTATGCTAAAGAAAAGGACGATACTACATATAATGGGCATACAGTAAGAGGTAAATGCAAAGCAACAGTATAAACGGGACCAGTCCGACCATATTGGCGGTCGCCTTGTACGCCAGGATTTGAGCATTAAGGGGCGCCAAATTAGCCGGAAATGATTTTTTCGGGGAGAGGGGGGTCAAGCCTCAGTTCGCCCGGGGCGCTAAAAACTCGTGGGCCGGCCCTAAATGTAAACATTATTATCAACGTGATTATTATACGCTGACTGAATGTTGTATGTTAATACCAATAGAATGGCTTCAGTTAACATATTTAAGATATACACATATAATAAAAAGCATAATGTTTATGAAGTTTTTAGTTACATAGTAGTTTTACAGAGTCCATCTAACGGTCTTTTACTATACAAATTAGTAACTGAAGAACTAATACTAGTATGACCAGGAAACAGTAATGTGCTCCTTGTCCCTCATTTAAGGTACTTGGTTTATGTTATATCAGACATATGCTTCCTTAGTGAATGGTTGTCGTTTGACCCCTGTGTGGCATCGAGGGGCACAACTTGGAAAATATCATAGACGTTGATTACAACGGGAAGCACTATATTTCGAAGTAGTATTTGCTGTAATTCCTGTTTGATAAGTTTTGTATTCATCAATTCCGTGACAAAAAAATCAATGTTGATGCACTTCTCTGTCTGCACATAAGGATCGCCGTATTTGTTTTAGCTTAATGGTATCAGTTCTTATTTTGTCACCAAATTTCCTATCAAACTGTAACATTTTAATTGTAGATATTTAAAATGTAGAGAAATACAGATAGATTATACGAAATGGATATGAGTGGATTAATCGCAATTATCGCCATATCAACACTTGAAATGTACCGTCATTTTATATTTACTGGGTCGAACGTGTACTTAAATGACATTTATTAATGATCAATTGGCCTACTCCATTTTTATATTCTCTGTGTATATATTCTGGGTAGTCTTGTTTTGATACTATATCATGTTTGCTAAGCCTCAGCTATAAAGTCATGTATAAGCTATAATCTACCTGTCTTGGGAATATTACCACGGCCATGTGTTTGATGTCTAAAGATTGTCGCGAGCTAGTATTGAACTCTTACGCAAGGTTGAATGATCGGCCGTAGACCGGAATCTTGAATCGGCAAAGGCGATAGATCGCACCATCTAAACAAGGGCTTGTAGTTATCACACCTATGTGTTAAAGCTGAGTCCAAAGACCAAAGGGAAGCCCGGGGGTGAGCGAGGCGTGTTCTTATCCGTCACCACGTTGACATACATTGTCTGCTAAGTTATTGGATCGGTTCACAGCGATATCCAATCGGAATTGAGATAGAGGGTGTGATTACAATTCCGATCCGAATGTTACTTCAAACTCGTATGAGAAAATTTAGTATTCGCCTGAAAGGATTGTGAGTCAATAGGGTTTACTCCGAGAAGAAGCCACTCGTAAAGTATGTATAAATATCTGAACGATTTTACAATGGAAAATTTAATTATGGGAGAGGATTTTAACTGGGTTGGAGAAAATATAGATAGAACAAGTAAACTTACACCAGACGACAAAACTTTCGGACGGGGAATGGAAAATTTACTAAGTAAACACAAATTAGTGGATATATATATATATATATATAGTTATATATATATATATATATATATATATATATATATATATATATATATATATATATATATATATATATATATATATATATATATATATATATATATATATATATATAAGAATTCATATTTTAAGGAAAGAATATACATACGAATACAAAGATGGACAAGCCAGTAGATTAGATAGATTTTACGGAACAAATTATGATAAAGGATTATATACAAATGCTTCAATTACAGAGGTCAAACTATCAGACCATAAATTAATAAAAATAGAAATTTGTATAAAAAAATAGACTAAAATGGGGAAAGGGGGTTTGGAAACTTAACAACAAAATTTTAGAGGAACAGGAATTTGTAGATATAATAAATAGAGAGATAAGGGAATTCAGCCAAAAAATGAATAAAGATATAATTAAAGTATGGGATATTTTAAAAAATCTATTCAAGAACAAGGCTAGTAAATTTTCTAAAAGAAGAAGGGCGCTACAAAAGATGGAGAAGGAGGAGATAAAGAAACAATTAGGGAAAATAAAAACAGAAGAAAGGGAAAGAAAACTAAAAGAAAGACTAAATAAAATCCTGGAAGAAGAAAATAATGGAAGGGAAATAAGAGCAGGCAAATTTACAAAGATATACAAAAAAGCAGAGGGATTATATAAGAGAGAGGAGTTCAGGAGAGGAGGAGAAAAACATATGAAACAACTAAGGGAAAATAATAAACTATTAACAAGGAAAGTGGAAATTATGAAACACATCAGAAAATATTACACTGAATTATATACAACGCAGGGAATTCACCAAAAGACCATAAATGAATATTTAGAGGGAGTAACATGCGAGAGAATATCGTAAGAACATAAGGACATATGTGACGAATTCATCTCCAGAGAAGAAATTAGAAATACAATTAACCAATTAGCGAAAGGAAAAACCCCAGGGAGAGATGGACTCACTGCGGAATTCTATTAAAAAAATTCCAATGTGAGTTAACGCCGATCCTTGATTCACTATACACCAATATAGTATTGAGAAACGAAACGATGTCACTTTCAATGAGGGAGGGGTTAATTACATTAATTTACAAAGTGAAGGGTAATAGGGAGGAACTAAAAAACTGGAGGTCCATCTCCCTCCTGAATATAGATTACAACATTTTAAGTCGGATCTTAGCGAATAGGTTAAAAAAAGGAACGGACAAAATGATTAACATAAATCAGACATGTGGGGCAAATGGGCGGGAAATACAAAATAATATTTTAAGTATCAGAACAGTGATAGATTACATACACGAAACATGACAGAAAGGTGCCATGGTGCTTTTCGACCAAGAAAAGCATTCGATAGATTGGAACATAACTATGTACAGAAAGTTCTGGAAAAATTTGGTTTCGGAATTTACTTCCGAAGATGGACCGGAATCCTGTATAATAAAATAACTGCAAGAGTACAGGTAAACGGGGCAGTTACGGAAAAATTTGATATGCAAAGAGCAGTGAGGCAGGGATGCCCACTGTCAATGCTATTATACGTGATTCCAATTGAAATTCTAAGTATCAAAATACGGAATAACAAAGAAATTGAGGGAATAAAAATTCCCAATCTAAAAGAAGAATTCAAGATGCTCCAGCATGCGGATAATTGCACCAACTTTATAAGAGATCCAAATTCCTTCAAACACCTAGAAAAGGAATTTTAACCATTCGGAAAAGCTTCAGGGTCAAAAATAAATCATGACAAAACCGAAAGTTTAAAAATAGGAAACTGGAGGGGGATCATCCTGGACTCTCCCTACCACCACCACCACCAAATAAACGAAAGGGTAAAAGCACTAGGAGTGTTTTACGGAAAAGGAGAGGAAATAGAAAACTACAGGAACATGGTAAATAAAATAAAAGAAAACATCAATATCTGCACGCTTATGCCACTATGCATAATGGAGCGGACCCAAGTGGCCAAGACATACATGTATTCAAATATCAATTATACATTAAAATCAATTGACATATAAAATAAAAAAATTAGATAAACTAGATAACGAAATAATCAACTATATACGGGGATATAAGACTCATTATGATAAAAAAGAAACACTGTATAGGACAAAAAGTAGAGGAGGGCTAGCACTGCCAAGTCCAATTTTAATAAAATGTGCAAACATTTTAAATCGAATAAAATCGATAAACCCGGGACCTAAAATACCATGGGAGCCTTATACATCTACTGGTTTGGATTCACGATTAGGAATAGAGAAGATATATATATAAGAATAATGCATTGTTAAAAAAAAATTAGAGGTCCCCAGGAAATTTAGAAGTATTATAGAACTATTAGTTAAATTTAGGGATAAAAAAGAACTATGGGAAATAAATAAATACAAAACGTACGCATGGATAGGAGAAGATATCACAAAAAATATAAGAAGTAAAGTAGAGCAAGAAAACTGGGGTATAAATTGGGATAGGGCATGGGGTTACTGGGCCAACATCAGTTCCTTAAAAATACAAAGCTTGATATTCAAATACATGCACAACACATGGCTAACAGGGGAAGTAGCCCTAAGAAGGCATATGATTCATAGAATACCGAAATGCCCAATGTGTAAGCAGGCCAATTTTACGAAGTACCATGCAATAGCGCAATGTGAAACAAAAAAAATCTGAAAGGATCAACCTAATTATAGAAATATGCAAAAAAGAGAGGTACCAGAGAAACAACCTACTATTTTGGGATGGAGATTTCAATTAAAAAAACACTACTAGTAAAAATTACAGACTATATAACCAAAACTATGATGGCATGTGCTCAGGTGATTGTGATTAAGAAGTAGCCTGACGGACATGAAATCACAGCCAGGTAGAGGGAGATGGGGGGGGGGGGCTTCGGTTTACAGCCCAAGTAGGGGCGTGTACCGGTCTGCGCGCGGGCTGGAGCCTTAACCTCATCTTTCACAAAAAAAAAAGTAATTTGGCGGCAAAATTTAGAGGTAGATTCTAAGGAAAGTCAAAGCTTCGAAAAGGTCAGTAAGTTATTTGTTCGATTTTTGAGAATATTACGGCATCATAATTATGATTGTTTGTAGTATGTATACTTAATTACTAGGATCGTTTGGTATGTAGAATTACCTTTGTAGTGTTTCACTTACATGCGTATTTGAGAAATGGGCTTGATCTTACATAGAGAATTATTAGATGCGAGGCGGAATTATGCAGATTGTTAGCTTGTGGTCAGAATTAATTTTGTAATTCGATATTAGGTTACTTCGTAGTAAACTAGTGCATTTATTAATGCGTTATGTTAGAGTTTACACATGTTTGAATTGTGAATTTGGAATGGTTAAAGTATGTAAGATTAGTTACTATGGACGTATGCGTATATCAGAGCATGGATATTTGAATATTTGTGTACTTTGCATGAGTTGTAAGGTAAAGAAATGCGTCTGATTATTGTGATATTGTTTAGTATAACGGGATTAGGAATATGTGCTGATGTGACGGTATTTATTGATGTATGTGTAAGAAGTAATTGATACCGTGCTGTAGTATGACGTTTGTTTTACCTTACAAGAACGTATGGGTATCTCGATGTTAACGAATGCGTGACCGAAGAAATTTAATAGCCGTTATCTGATGATAGGCTTTGTGTAGTGTGAGATGAGAGGGATAAGGAAGAAGATTGTAACATCCTTGTGTTTACACAGGAAGCTTTTTAGGGGACACAGAACTTCGGGTTCCATTGGGTCCAGAGTCTTCAAGAGTTGGAGAGGGAATTGAGGCTGTAGCCGAGATAGCCGAAGTCGACAGAAGAGTAGTCACAGTAGAGAAGTGGAGGAGGAGGAGAAGAGTCTAGAGGAAGTTGAGGAGGAGAAGGAATCTAGAGAAAGTCGAGGAGGAGGAGGAGGAGAAGGAATTTGGAGAAAAGTCGAGAGGAAGAGGAGAAGGAAGTGGGAGAAATAGGAGAGAGTGAAATGATACAACAGATGAATAGAAATACAAGGACAGGTGGAAATCAATTTCACACTGCTAATCAAGTGATGCAATAACTTATTAAAGGGTCGAGCGGAAGGAGTGTAATTGGAAATTTGAGTCATTTGATTATTGAATTGTTATTAAATGGTTATTCACCGAATTTCAACCTTTTTGCATATTTAACCATCTAACCATCGGCATTGCTGACTGGGGGTTCTGAGCTTTACATCTACCTTTCATTAAATTTAACTTCCAACAAAATAGAGCCCGGGTGGGACTTCTATAATAGTTTAAATAAAACATTGGGAGCACCCCACCCCAACCATAACAGTCCCCCGCATCCTAGCAGTGCTGGTGTGTTTTACATTAGAAAATATCAATATCTTTTTGGGGGGGTTGGGGAGGGATTGGCTTTTGATTCGTTCATTCATCATCCAGGAATAATTATGTTTGGTATCCTGATATCCTGACCCGAGACATCAAATACTCTCCGTATTCTGTATCGTAATATTCAGTGTTTGAAATTTTGATTTATGAAGGAGTTGGTGATTGTTAAGACTCCGGAAAGATGCCTACTGAGATGTTTTTCAATAATCTTTGAAAGTACAGATATAACATATATGGGTTGATAGTTGGATGTGTCATTCTTTTCATTTCCCTTATCAATGGCGAATAATTTTGCCAATTTCAGTGACTCTGGGCATATACAGGAAGTAATAGTATGGTTAATTACTTCTTTCAATGACGTAGACAGTCATAAAGCCAACATTTTCAGAGTTTTGGGGTGAATTCCATCTAAACCCATTGATGTGTTAATGTCTATTTTATTGATAATATCAACAGTGTCAGTTATTGTTATTAGGAAAACCAACATGATCGGGTACCCTTTCATTCATGAAGGCAATAAGTTTGGATATGTTAGGCTCAGTAAAATTGGACCTGTCAAATGTTTGTGTTATAATAATGTGTGTGTGTGTGTGTGTGTGTGTGTGTGTGTGTGTGTGTTTATTTTTAACGTTGCTTTCACAATTTGAGTCATATCGCTACGATGTCAGCAGTGTGGCAAGTTTATAGTGATATCTAGCACTGGGACATCATGTCACACCCATGATATTATCCTGAAACCAGGTCTACCAGTCCAACACTAACCTCTTAATGCTGAGCGCAAAGCGAGACAGCTGCTAATACCATTTTAGAAGTCTTTGGTATGACTCGATCGGGTTTCGAACCAGCAACCTCCCGCATCTGAGGCGGACGCTTTAACCACTTAGGCTATCGGAGCGACCTGTTATACTAATAAAAAAAGAGGTTAAAATGGTTTGCAATATTGTGTTCATCTGCATAACTAGTGCCATTTACTACAATTTCAGATGGAGCTTGAGGTGCAAGTGTCGTTGAAGTTAGTTCTCGCAAGTGATTCCAGATGGTTGAGACAATGGGTTCTTTGAAAAAACAGGAGCTCTTGCGTTGTACAATGAGTGATTTGACTTTGTTCCTCTATAAATGATAATTTGTAAAATCTTTATATTTCTGAGAGTTTCGTTCACGTTGCGCCTTAGAGTTTCATTATTATTCCATTCTGGTTGTTTTCATCGTTTAGGTATGTTCATTTGAAATGGGAGGGGGTTTATTTAGGAAAGTAAGATAATAGAGGTTCCAAATTCGGTAATTACATGTACCCTAATGAAATTAATACATATATAAATTAATACATATATACTTTTGGCAGTTAAAAAGATTATCAAAATAATTTGTATGTGGATCACAACCACGCCGATACTTTTTTATAATTAGGTTACCGGTAAATATTACATATGCTTGTAATGATTCGTGTGCGTGTGTGTGTCTGTGTGTGTGTGTGTCCATATGAAGTCGGTAGACAAGTTCTCATTATTAGAATGTATTTGTAATGGAGAAGACAATTTTAACAAGCGTCAGTTTTCTACTCATCCCCAGATACTGCGTTGTTTTGAATAATATGTGAAGATAGACACACCCTGATGACCTACATGCCTGATCTGAGCAAAATTCTAACCCAGTTTACAGTCGCGAGTACGGCGGGCTAACAATTAATCTACCACATCTCCCCACATGACGAAGAAAAACTGAGATTCCGTTGACACGCAAGATTTGCTTAAAGTAATGTGATGATGCAGAAAAAAATATATTTGCAGCATAGTTAAATTTCTCGTCTTTAAATGAATTCATTACAAACCCTTTTAATGACAGGACATTGTATGGGAAATCCATCCTGAAATTATTGTCAATTAAAATCTGTGATTACAATGGACAGACGTGGTGTTGTCTTCGTGTGCATTAAATATAAAATGCATCAACTCCCAATTCCAAGAACCCCATGGTTTCGTTTTATAAAATACAAATATAACACTTTCAAAGGTAAATCTGTACTGTTATTTAGCATAAAAGGTGTAGACAAATTTGTCCAAATTGAGCTCAAAGTTAGATAAATGTTGTCAGAGGTAGCCCACTCCATTTTCACCTGATATGTATTTAGCAGATAAGGATACTAGCTGCAGCAATATAGTTGGTTTGACCTATCTTTCAACGAAAGCAAACACTTATAAAGATATACTGAAGATGAATACCGTATGCACTCGCTTATAAGACGAGTACAAATGCAAACGGCACAGACCCACGTTGCATAATTCACCGGCAGATCTGGTACTGTGCAGTTTGTTAGGGTTAATCAGTACAACAAACAACATAGACCCTGATCTGCAGACGCATTACGCTACGGCAGATCTGGATCTTTGTTGTTTGTAGTTTGACTCGACTTATAAGCGAGTACAGACGGTGTATTGTTCCTGTTTATTACAACTTCCAGCGGTTACTTAGTTTCAACAAATTTCGTTAATTCTGTTTACTTAACCTATTTTTACAATTAGCCTACTCACAACTGTTCAAATAGAGACTACTATTTAATACATATATTATACATGTTGCATGTATCTGGGTATGATATAATTCGTACAAACATGTCTAATATTACCTCTATCTGGGTATGATATAACTCGTGTAAACATGCTTAATATTCCATCTTTTTAGGTATATAACTCGTACAAACATGTCTAATATTACCTCTACCTGTGTATGATATAACTCGTACAAACATGCATAATATTACATCTTTCTGGGCATGATATAACTCGTACAAACCTGTTTTATATTACCTCTGTCTAGGTATGATATAACTCGTACAAACAAGCTTAATATTGCACCTCTTTAGGTATATAACTGGTACAAACATATTACATCTTTCTGGGTTTGATACAAACATGCGTAATATTTGCTTCTTTTTTGTAATTTTTTCCCCTGCACTTACTTTTACCGGTTGTCACCTGAGCGTAACACTGTCCCGGCAGGCAAAATTCGCGAAATTCGCACGTTTCGGAACCCGTAACTTCAGTTTGGTGCAACGCAGAAAAGTCAATGATGGCTTAATGAATAGAAAAATATCTCAGGAGTAAAACAAGCCATTGAATATGGTCATATGCCTTTAAAGACGGAAATAGTAGAAGAAAATCGAGGGTGATGGGTGGAACGAAGTATTAGGAAGTTACTGACCTTGTCTCTTATATAATATGATAGAGAGGGTCCTATGTCAAAACGGGTCATGGGGGTAATATGAGGTATTTTTGTCACACCGTATGATTTTTTTTCCTTCAGATTATTGTTTTTTTCCTCAACATCAAGCTCTCGTCGAGCACCTGTGGTACACGGTGGGGTTAAAAAGAACTACAGTGAGTTTTGACCTCTATAGCTACGGTCTCCGATGTATTCTCATCATATGCACAACCACCAGTTTCTATAATGCATCACTAGAGACTGAACAGCGAAAGGAAAACTTTTCAGTTATGCGTGTGTGGGAACTACAATGCAAACAAAACATTTTGTTATCCACCTATAACGGGCATCTCTCGTTTATAGTATGATGTGTCGTCAGTCTAAGAATGTGGTTTGACCTATTTGTCACAGTTCTTTTGTATTCATCGAACAAAAATTGGTAAATATGAAGATTTTGAGCCGATGTATAATGTTAAAGAAAGTTATATCTTGTATGGATAAGAGCTGACATGTTTATATATGCATTACTGTTAACCCTCATTATACTCTTCCTTCGGATTCGACCGCTCCGGTGGCTTAAGTGGTTAGAGTGTCCGCCTCGGGTGCGGGAGGTCGCGGATTCGAATCCCGGCCAAGTCATACCAAAGACTTATAAAAATGATACTAGCAGCTGCCCCGCTAGGCGCTCAGCATTAAGAGGTTAGTGTTAGGACTGAGACATCGTTGCGATATTACTGGGAAATTGTTAAAGCTATGTTTAATAATACAGATCTCTCTCTCTCTCTCTCTCTCTCTCTCTCTCTCTCTCTCTCTCTCCTTTGAATTCAGACCCAAAATGTTTCTTGAATCTCGAGTTCAACTGTTTACTTAGCTGTTCGCAGATCGCGTTACATGGGAGACAACTCCACAGAGCTTAGTTCACTGCCCGATTGCTGACAGATTTATATTCGTAAAGTACATACCAAGAAAAGAAATTGTTCTGTTTCGAGTAAGTGGAAAGAACGAGTGGATATGGAGTAAACGATATGTCGAGTCCCAGTCAGGGCAAAGATCAGGCGAAGTGTTGGGGAGCGGGAGCAAAATTTCAAAAGGACCCTGACTTTCCCCGAAAGGGCACCAAATCAAAAGTTTTTGTCTATTTACTCAAAGTGTGTATAATACCCAATAAATGTGCGCAAGAATAAAACGATGGTCAAATTTCAAGTGACAAGTGTGAATGTACATTTGTGATTGTGTTTGAGTGTGTACGTTGTTTTTGTTTTTTCAGCAGAGGGGGTGTATGGAAAACGCGGACACCCAACACACACACACACATCCAATCCGGCCCTCCCAACTGGGACATTCTCTCTCTTTCCAAACTGAGTATAATAACTTCGTCTCTCGTAAAAGAGACTCGGTTATCTCGTGCCCCCAAGACGTGTAGTGTGGTTCTGTGAGATCTCCGATAAATGAAGGTCTTGTAAAAATGCTTCAATGATTTCCGATAGAAAACGCTTCGATACAACTTTGTTGAAGCGAAACTATAAAAACGTCTCTTCGTAATTCATTTTGTTTTACATACTTTCTGCAATCTAAATAAATGGAAAGCTTAAAATTAAAACATCTATCGTCATTTTGTAAGCAGACGTTCAATGCAGGAGGCGTATCCCTATCAGCCAATAAATATGGTCATGTGTGCACAAAGAATTGCTTCACCTCGTATTCACTGTGACATATACGATACTTCATCTCAACAGCCAATCAAATCGCTTTCGAAATATTGGGATAGCCTCGTTTTGACGCCGCAAGGAACTCCCTTTGAATTAACTTATACACGATCAAGGATCTACGGTGTTAATTATATAGAGAAACAACAACCAGTCTAGATGAAAATAAAATAGAGTATATATGGGTTTGGCTGTCCATGATTAGCTGATAATAAAAGTACAAATTCAGTTAAATGAATCTATTGAGAACTTATCCTATCCTGAAAAAAATAAAGACAGTGGTTACTTATTCGCGTAATTTCAGTCCTTTTACAGATTATACTTTGCAACACACATTACTGAAATTAGCAAATGACCTTTTAGGTGCGATATTGAAAACACGTGTTTCTTTGTAATATAGATAAAAAAAAATGCCGTGGGGAATATGGTTTTCTTTATACAGAAGGTTGCATCAAGTATGGATCTATACTGAGAAATATAAGTCATGAGCGTTCAGAAAGTTAAAGTTACTGATTTTTACTATCTTGGCGTTTATATAGGTTTACTTTGATAGCGGCATTAGTACCGTGAGTCCCGAATCTGTTCGACGGTAACATAAGTTAATAATCGGAACATAGCTCGACCTTTCTGTCAGATCGTTAAATAACCTAGGAAAAAGTTGTAGAAACACATCAATTTGATGTGTTTGGCGATTCACCTCTGGCAATCTGATTAAAATCAGATCTTCGCTGTCCTACATGAAGATCTGACGACGATTGCTTAAGGGTCATGTTCTGGCAACCTATGTTTTTACCATAATCGCTAATTTTATCAACCAATCAGATGAAATCTTATGTCTTCGCTTTTGGAGACTGAGCAGTGTGGATGAAAAGTATGACTGTATACCGAACGATTTGATTCACTATCAGATTTTTAAAAGCTGCATTTTCATTGGCTGGTCAAACGTCACCAGAACATGACTCTTAAGCGGTCGCCGTCAGATCTTCATGTAGGAGAGGGGAAATCTGATTTTAATCAGATTGTCACCTCTGGTAAATGCATCATATATGTTACGACAGCAAAGGCTGAGAATATTCCTATTGTGACTTTGTCTCATTCCGTCGGCATATTGTTCCATGTGAACAACAGTAGTTCAGACTTGAGGTTTCTTTCCTGACTTGACCCAAAAGACGCAGAAATGTTCCATTTGGAAGGTAAAAAACGGTAGGGGTGCAGAAATCTATTGTCCGAGTAGGAACTTAGCTCTTTCGGACAAGCAACGTTTGCAAGGTTACTTGTCCGCGGATAAGTAAATTGTGGCATATATCTTTAAATAGCAGTAATTCCCGTTTTGTCTAAGCAATGTTTACACAATCACCATTCATACATAACAGTGAGTACCATACTTGTGTGTTGTATATTTACATAGTGTATGCTGAAATTTATCGATTATTAGGACTGATACTAGCCACAGCTTCTATGGATACAACCAGTAGAAGCAGACAGTACTAATTTAGGCGATATCATTGTATGGTTACATCAGAACGAATTTCATTGGCTGGAGGATAGGTCTTCCCCTTGGAATCTGTTGTTTTGAACCAATCACCGAACTCTTTGAGCCATTATCAGCGACGACAATGATTTTTTTTTGTCCCGGGAAAGCATCTAGATTGATCATTTCCTTATCAAGCTAGGGCGGAATGGAGAAAAGTTGATCGAGAAGTCAACAAAATGAGATAAAACCAAACATGGCTACGACAGGGAATACAATTTAAAAAAACCGGGAGTTCAAAGAATCTTTCCTGCATGAGTTTCCTTGGCTCAAGACCAACGTAGATCAAACAATAGCATCTTGTAATATATGTCAGATATACTCTTCAACTGCAGACAAAACCAGTGGATTGTTTGCAGGACAGGTTATGACAAGGATAGACACACAGTTAACATACCAAAAAGTGCAAAGTACAATACATGTCAATTCAAATTTTATAACGAAAAGGCCAAATGTGCAAAGAAAGTTGTGGATGATTGAGAGGGAGTGATCAATAAACAGACTGTGAGCCAAGCCAAGCATTACAAGAAGCTGTTTAACACAGCATATGCCATAGCAAAGGATGGAAAACATTTTCAGACTATGAATTTCCTTATGGAGTTAACTTTTAACTGATCACGTCAGCAGAACTGCATGCATAGATTTCATCGATAGTATATCTGATGTCCTACTGAAAAATGTCAAGGATAAGTTATCTAGATCTAAATTCATATCCATTTTTCAGATGCTAGTACTGATTCAGCAGTTATATACAAAAAAATGCATTCTTGTTGCATTTGTAGACCCTAACCATAAAAGTTAAGTTACAATGCTTGATAGTGTTGAATATCTTGAAAGCTCAGATTCAGATGGGGTTCTTACTGCAATTAAGAGGGGACTTTGTAACCTCGATATACATTTTGATGCTTCTGATAACACACAACATAATAGCCCTCATTTGTGTCAGCATGGATGGCGCAAGTGTAAACATGGGAGCAAAGAATGGTGTTTCTAAAAGGCTTTCAGACACTGTTGATGATCCTGTCATCATAAGACACTGTGTAACACATAGGCTAGAGCTTGACGTTTTAGATGCAGCCAAGAAATTCTCTTACCTTTGGAAGTTTGAACAGACAATCAAAAGATTATACAACGGTGCTCAAATTTGAGTGCAAAAATGGATATAAAAGTAAATTTTTTAAAAATGTTTTATTATATATCTATTCGGACTGAGTGTAGCATTGGCGGCGATTATCAAACATGAAATGTGCGATTCCCGATAACTGTCGCTGCTGACCTGGCGACTATATCACATTTCAGAGACGGCAGAATCCTCAAAGTGCACCAGTCTGATTTTAACGAAAAGAAGCAGAAACAGTAAACAAGCCATGCCCGCTACCAGTCAGGCGTTTCTAAATTCAGTATATTCATCTCTGCTAAACTTGCCATACGAATGCACTTTAAGAGAAGTAAGTAAGAAACGTTTGTCCTCGGCGCGGCAGAAGGAAATGCTGCAGTCAATCAGAATCGAAAGGAAATCAGTTTACTAAGCCATCGACGCCAAACTGCGCATGCGCAGACATTTCTGTGCAGTAATGATTTTTTATTCCAATAGCCCTTTTTTCTTTAGTTTGACTAATATACGGGACTTCTCAAAAGTTTTAATGCCATATCTAATTTTATATGTATTTGAAAAATATTATATCCTTACTTTCCAATCACTATAGAGTCTAAATCTTTGCACGAAATGTGTGCGTCAATGGCGGAATAGCATCATGTTGAGGCCTAACAACGCTTTTGTTGTGTAAATGACCATAATATACATTACAATGTAGCAAGATGACAAGTACTCTAACTTCAACTACCATATTTTCCATATGGATAGAAAGGTCCTATTAGTGAAGAGCGTAGAATCTTTGTCTCACGATTAGTCATTCATTGAGATCATTCTCCCAACAGTGGTGTCATTCACAAAATGGGTAGTTTGAAATATCTGCACCGCCACATATACACACGCACACACACACGCGCGCGCGCCCAACTATGACAAGTAATGTATTCCACATTTATTGTGCAGATACTTAGTTGTTAATATAAGCAATGGTGCACTAAAGTTTTGATGGGACCAGTACCATGTTTTATGGCAAAAATGCATTGCGTTTCAATGTCAGTAAGTTGACAACGTAATAAGAAAATACAGCTCCAGGGAGGCTAAGTCTTGGTGGTCAGTAGTCTTGTTCTCTTACATGCCTTTGCGGTGCTATATATCAGTGTCGTAGTATTAATTTATCTTGATAACCAGTGGTGTGTACGTTGCACACGTCTTAATGAGACCTTTGTATCACCAGCTGACAACTGCAGAGCTTCCAAGCTAATCCAGCTCTCCCACCTTGTTTCCAAATACCAGGCTAAACCTGAAAAGATAACATATTTCACGTAATCTAATAGATCAGGAAGATGAAGGTAAATGAAGTGAAAATGTGTTGGATATGGAGATTGTAGAATGACATTAAGGGTGCAAGGGTAGGGAAAAATATTAAACCTGACATAGTGACATTTAGAAATGTGAAATAATGGGCATATATTCAAAGTGACTATTCGTCCCAAGAATATATGAGGTTTCTAGAAGTATTTTTCCAGATTATTTTAGATTCTATTTTTCAGATTATGCCACGACGTTTACAGGCTAAATAACTAATGAGGTATACTAGCCATCAATAAAGTTTAAGGTAGTGTGGGGATAGTGAGGCTTGAGCTTTGGTCAACAATTAGTATATACCAGTACACAGGGAAGTTAAGTGACGATCTACTAAATTAAAGATTGCCTTAAGTTAGCTAATTCTTGATGGAAATTATATTTTGGGATCTTTCAGGTGAATACAGCCATTTACGTGCATCACATATCACCTATCGATACCAATAGAGCCTGTATCATCAACTCAGTGTGAAATTCTGACCCTCAAAACTTGTAAACAAGGATGGACGTTTTCATATGTGGGATATGTACCATGTACATATTAAGATTAACTGTGCATATTTAATTCAAATGATCTGTTTGAACATTTTTGTGTATTTTAAGAGTGTCGGTTTACAATTATTAAGTAAAATGGTTCAGTAGAATGTGATATCAGGTGATCCTATAATACCTCACTCGGTCAAAGTACTAAATTAAAATACATTACCATACGTAAGTAAAGAAAGTTTGGGATATTTAAAGTGTATACAGTCGAATACGTGGATAACTATTCAAATATGGGTGTAATGAGATCCTATATAATGTACTGAATGCAAAATTCTGATCCCAAACATTCTACAATATATGATCATATGCTCATGTGAGATATATAATCATGCTAAGATCGGACGCACAAAGTTAATTCAAATGATCTGTTTGAACATTTCTGGTGTAATATTTAGAGTGATAGTTAACAGGTATTATTATTAATTAATACTGCATAATGTAAAATGGTTCATTAGAATGGGATATCAGGTTATGCCACAATGCCGCAGTTTGTCAATCAATGTTTTTACCAAATTAAACAATAAAAAGGAATCCATTTTGCGTTAGACATGCCTCGTTTTGCTGTTTCCTTAAGTAAATAAACCTGTGGAAAGTATATTTTATCCCTTTGACTTATATTTCTTTTGACATTTTACATCTCTGACAGTTTAAAATGACTTAGTAAACAACCTGAGTATTCTCTGCTACAGAGTTTTCATCTCCATTGTGTCGTTACGTACCATATAACTATATTTATAAACAAGTACAGAAAGTCATACAAGCAGATGTGTTACCCCATCATAAACACATCAATTACCTGCTTGGACCCTTAATAAATAGTCTGAATGACCTAAGGGCACAATATCAACTGGAAAGATGTCGTCCTGTGCTTTGAATATAGGCCTCGTTCTTACAGATGTTAAACATTATCTGCGATTTGAACTTTTATATGGCGTTGAAATACTTGATGACAATTATTAATATCAACCCTATAGAGACTATAAATACAAACATATTTGCAACATTTAAAAAACGTAAATTTTGCAATAATACAATTTTAACATTTTGAAAAAAGTCGTTATACGTAAACTGTCAAAATTTCATGTGTTTACCTTTAGTAACAAGCCTTGGGATTTTCTATTTAAATTGTGTTGTCCAAGTCACTGATATGCTTCAGATCACAGTTATTTTTCCTATATGGTTCCTATATTTGTTTGTTAGTACTGAATTTGTCGTTGTTTCCAAATCTTAATAAATCGTATCTTAATCTAAAATACGTTAGAAGATGAACTCACGGTGAAGTTCTTGTTATACGTTAACCTGCATTATTTTGAGAGGATGGACTGTAAACAAAACAACGTGCGTTGGGTCACAGATTTCTCTAATATGCCTCATTACTCACTGTGCTGTGTCGCGAAAATACACAACATAATGTTCATTTTCTAGAGAATAAACACTTTTCTTTAAATCAGTCCTACGAATGCCTAAATATAAAGCATGCATAACCATCACAATGAGAGGAAAAATGCTGTAAAATACACTGGGACGACATTCGTTGGCAATGAACCGGAAGTAATAATTGTGACCTGAGTCCACACACACGCACTCACACACTGAATAGTGGTGACTGACTGGGTTGCTTTACATCAGCGAGGAGCATGATGGAAAAAAAAGGTACAAAATATTGTATTTTGTTCAAAGATGGCAAATAACAGTTAAGTACGGTCTCACGTCTACCTTTGCTGACTGCTGCGTCACACTTCCAGTGAGATCCCATATTGAAAATACAGAATTTCTGTAGTTCTTTCACATGATGTACCGCTCCCATTGGGGCCCCGAGTGGCCGAGTGGTCTAAAGCGCTCTCCGTTACGGATCACTGCCATCTCACCTCTGTCTGCGTGGGTTCGAGTCTAGGATTTGGCCAATGTGGGTATGTGAGAAAGCTTGCCAGTAGCTTCTCGTGGGTCGGTGGTTCTTTCCGGGGTTACCCGGGTTCTTCCTCTACCATTAATACTGGCCGCCATGTATAGCCTATCGTGTGCTGAAAAATGGCGTTAAACCCTACAACAACAACAACAACAACAACAACAACAACCGCTCGCATTAGTATAGTTCCTTGCTTCGTATGCTCTCTGCTACGTACTCCGGTGCACAAATTTTACTAGTTGCCGGATATTGGCCTGCCAATTCCGGCCGTGCACGAGCCAAAAAGTTAGTAGAAATACGACGCTTAAGTCAGCGAAGCAGATCAGGGTTTTGCTGTTAGACCTATGTATGATTTCATGACAACTCTGATCGGCCAACGCATAATGGGTCTTATTTATTGGCAAATAGTATCCTCACTGTACACTGGTAAATGCAGTAAATTTGGACTGATGCACTCGATATGCATTAATCTCTGATAAGACACGTATTAAAGTATGGTCTAACAGCGTCATTTCACCTGAACACCAGCGTGCAGTTAATACTCCACAGGACAGAACATTTGTCAGTGTACCTGAAATTCTATCCGCTCAGCATGTATTAATTGTACCCTATATAAAAACCCTACTAGTCTAGAATATTTTGCTGAATCATGTAATTTATCCTCAAAGGTGGCAAGTTCGTGTTGGTACTCTACACTCGCAAGACCTCCTAAGAACTCAGTTTTAATAGGCTGGTAAAAACTGAACCGTTTTATTAGCATTGTAAAATCATAGTGTGGGGGCAAGCTAGACAAAGAAGATATTTTATTAAGAAATTATTAATTTGTGGATATAATTGCGTTCGAGTTAATGTTAGGGAAGTATGCACTATGTAGGAGGTAACGAGGATATATATACAGCGTCGAAACAAAAGCATATTTACAACTTGCAATAAAAGAGCAAAGATATTACTTGTAAAAGTAAGCAAAGATTGTATGTACGAGTTTGTTTTTAAATCTTTTGTTTCCATTTTTAAATCATTGAAATTGCAATGGTGCTGTAGTTATAATTCTGTTCCTCATAATAGCAACTGGTGTCATACAAGGTCCATTCATCAAGTGTAGGAAATATGGTGTAGGAAATGTTAAAAGATGCTTCAGCTTTCTTAGTATTAGAGTTCCTGAACAGTCAGCTAAATTGACACACATTTGCTTTCCAAGTTTAGTACAAGAAGCATACCTATCAATGTTTTAAATATTTCTTTCTATGTTCGTACCCATGATATTGTTGTTATTATTGTTATTATTATTATTATTATTATTATTATTTAACACTTTGTTGACCATTTAATATAAACAGTTCTTGATTGTTTAATATTTGCTTTTAAAACTGTTTCATCCCCAGCTCATTCTAATGAAAACAGAACATAATAATAATAATAATAATAATAATAATAACAGTTGTATCGTTTCCTGGAGCGTTAATCAAAACCTGCGGCTGTTATTAAACGCATTTTCATATGAATATACTGTGCATATTAAGTTAATAAATTTCATCAGAAATGATTAGAGCAGATCATCCCTTGAAATTTCACGAAGCCTTTTCTTCCCGTTGCGAAATAAGACTTGGCAAGATCCAAATTTTATTAGATGTCTGTTCGTCTATTATAAATTTTATATTTCAATATTGTTTGTATGTATATGTCTAAATAAAAAGAGCTGTGTGCTTAATAGGTAGCAGTCGAATAATTCCAAATGTTCGAGATGAAGAATAGAGAAGCATTAGAGTCAATACTGAGATATAGACATATACACTAATTGTGGACACAAATATAGACCTATACACTAACTGTGGACAAACAAAAAAACCCAAACTAATATGGCCAGATCCAAAGTGAGTTGTAATAGGAGCATGCGGTCCAGTCTGGAGGGGTGTGGAAGCAGGCGGCGGTAAATCAACCTGAGTGATGATCTAGTAAGGAAAGTATGAACCTTATGAAGGTGTTATATCCCCTTTAAACCAACCGACCCATCCCCACATACACCAGTTAATCTGCCAATGCAAAGACACAGTGTGAATTAGTATAAACATAACTCTTCCATTATATCAAAGAAGGAAAGCAATATGAAGTAAAACCGCATTAAATAACAGTTCGTATGGCTTTGTTTTCTAACAAACGTTCATCACATAAAAAGAATTACTTTTTTAATTCATATTCTGAAATATTTCGAAAAGTATATTCCACCAATATTCTTTGATTCTTCCTTTCCTAGCGTTCACAGCAAGAATAGAAGCATGGACACTTCTCTACAAAGGTGTTCAGGACTAGGACTGTGTATACAAAACAAATTTCATCTCACATGCATATATACAGATAAACCCAACTCCACCTAACCTCCTGGCCATATCCTTTTGCGTTTAATGGTTTTGTTATCCTTCACGTCATAATAGTACACAATTATTTCATTTGTATTCGCGCACTTTAGCATCAAGAGTGGGGATGTTGTTATACTCTTTGTCTGTCCGTCCATGAACACCTTTCCTCTAAAACCGCGGGGTAGAAAGTCATAATTTTTTTCATTTCTCTTGCTCCTAAAGTAACCATCTTTGGAAGGGGGTGTAAATTTTGACTCCCTCCTCTGGTCCCTGGAAGATGTCAAATGTCAAATGTACAAACATTCATTTCCAACGAGATTTTTAAATATTCTTTATATTTTGCGTTATGATCTCTTGGGTCACTGCCTCGATGCTGGGGGAAGGGGGCAGAAGTGTGGAGGATTGGGCTATTCGAGCATGCTGTAAGTAGCACGAGGCTTCGCGTTGGCAAGCCATCGAATTTGTTCTTGCTGTTTAACCGTTAAGAAAGGCACTGATAACATCGAAAAAGTTAGGTAGCATTTAGTTCATATTTCTTTGTTAAAGATATTTTATAGTGGTAAGAGATACCCCAGTCAATTGTCAAATAATTTAGTTTTAAACAGTACTTTCACACAAAAATCTCTTAAATCAATCTTTATCAATTTTAATTTTTGTACACATATATGCATACATACATGCATGCACGCACGCATGCACACACATACATACATACATACATACATACATACATACATACATAAGAAAACTTCTACCTATATGAGAAGCTACCTACTGAGCCACACCCGAGGTGGAGAAACCAACGTAGCACACATATTGAAGATGCAATACTGAAGCCTACAGTTGAAAAGACATGGAAAATCCGTTTAAATGACAAAATCTAACCTGACTACTGAAGCTTCTAAAAACAGCTAATAGATTTTATTTTAAAAATAAATAAATAAAAAAAACACCTACAGTTTTGCCGAGTAACACAAATATTAGTAAGTAAACAAGAAGAAAAGAAAAACATATTCCTTAGTGAAGAAACTCGGCCTCTCTTTTGACTAGGTAAAGGTGCCACAGGTAAAATAGTGAATAATCAAAAGGTGGTGTACTTCGCACCAAGCTTGACAGTAAGTAAATATAACAATGGATCTCTCACTTGAAGTAAATGGAGCTTACCACAACATTATTGCTAGGGTTAAATCGTGCCAGCTTGATTTGATTTTCATGCCGATAGATGAAATACTACAGAAGGAATACTGAGTAAGACAAGCATGTATTTGTGCACTTTGAAAAAGTTAAATAAAACCATATATTTCCTGGATGTACTGAACTTCTAGCTATACAATAAGAAGTCCGTACCATGTGATTTATTCCAATCGGAAACATTTTAGGGTAAACGGAAAAATATATTTGTGACATAAGTGTGTATATGTGTCTGCATTTACAACGACGATGATCATGAGATCTTAATATACCAAGGGTTTATTTCCATTAGAATACATAATAAAGGTCAATCAGTATCATTTCAAAATGAAACCCTGATAATATATCAGTCAATATAATGTGTTGAGTGGCACCTCACACACTACTGGTACATTTATCTACAATGTACGCTGTTATCATGCAAAAGTATTTTAATGTCGATGCTGGGGGGAGACGGATATCATCTCTGTGCATCTTTATCTCTCTTATCTTGTCAACCTGTGTAGAACTCAAGTTTTTAGAACAACCCTTTGGTCAGGCGTACGAAAGTATCGTACACGACATCATCCCACCCTTCAAAATGCAGAGAAAGAGGTTGAACACGCTGACAGAAATAAAGTAGTAATAAATTTTAACACAAATACTTCATTTTTGGTTGCATATTTCAGAAACTCTCTCTCTCTCTCTCTCTCTCTCTCTCTCTCTCTCTCTCTCTCTCCTAATGTGGGATGATTAAGCTTACATTACAACTGACACCCGGTTAAAGACCTTGTGTTGACATTAAAGAGCTTGTTGATAAAACCAGGATGTGCTGACACCGAAACCTACAACTGGCTAGCTACACTATTGATACAATAGGCAGTGAAACTTAGAGTAGAATGTCAACACTCGGGCAAATATTTATCAAAGAGGGTCAGTAAACATAAAACACACTTACTCGACAAACAAGACAATATTTAGAGGAGTTCAGAAATTACGCAAAATTCAAACAGAAACAACTCCTATCCTAAAACTTTCGGCATGGTTCGCTGTCTTACAAAAGAATAACACGAAATGTTTCGAGAAAAGGGATTTTGCACAACATGCCATTTGTCCACTAGGCTGGCATACGTGACCCTTGTTAGTGTGATTAAAGAATCATAAATATTTATAAATTATTGTGAGGCCTGTATCTTTGTTAAAAATAAAAATGCCCTTCTTTCTTTCTTTCTTTTTTTTTTTTTAACCATATGATGTATTTAAAAACCGAAACATAATCAGCTAAACTATAACGGAACTGCGATTCCAATCCACAGATAAATACGACAGTAAAAGAAATGCACACTCAATCTATGAGCGACGATATTTAAAAAAAAAAAAATGTCTAATTTATAGCATATAATTAATCAGTATCACTTTCACAAATGATCGGCATAAATTGGAATTGAAAGAAAAATGCCCGTGGAAGAAAACAATGGTCAGGCAAGTTACAGGTAATTAGATACTGTATACTCTTACCATTAGATGTAAATGTGATCAAGAAATCTGCATATATTACCCCTTCGAAGGTGAGATCCGCCATGTAATAACGGTTGCCGAGGCTTGTGCATGTAAGTGATAAGCAGTAAATGCATATTACAAACAATTTATCACTGTTTAATCTCAAAACAAATTAGCTGAACATCAGCTTGGTTTTATTTCATTAAAAGGACTCATTTGAACCCTACGCCACGCACGCGTGACACTTTGACTCATACAAAACTGTATGACGATGATACCAATGTGCCCAATGTCACTCGCACTCACTTAGGGTCACAAGATTCAACAATCTCCACGAAAAGACGGATGTGATCGTATCTCGCGTGCATGGTGTACCCCTTACTTCGGAAGTAAATATCTACCTTACTGACCCAGCTATTAGTTCACTCAAACTCCAGACAGAGTAGACTTCACTCTTTTAAAATCGTAACAAAACAAAAAAAACAAAAAAACACAACACCAACAACTACTACTACTATCGCGGCAGCTGCTACTACTACTACAACTTCAAGGAATCTCAGTGATTACAGAAGTAATGATCATCAAGCGTTTTACCTATATATTGAATAACACGAATAGTTGGCAGCTCATTTTCGATTCAATAGTATTTTGACATTCTTTGATCTTGGTTATGATATAAATAGGTTTCGATGAGTTACATTATCTAGTGTGACTTAAGTTTCAAAGTCCCCAGCCCACCCATCCCTTCCACACCCGCTCCTAAAAAAGAAAACAAAACAACAAATAAATCTACGAAAGTGTATGCCCGTCGATTTGTTTACTATGTTGTTACCCGCATTAACGATGCAGTCGATGATTTTATTATGCGCATTCAGGTCGTTGTCTATACCTCATTTACACAAAACATTTAAATGAGGACGGTTTGACATTTATATTCCAACTAAATATGTTGCTTTAGATCTGGGTCGATTGAATTTCACATTGGTAAAACATTCCTTTTTCACTTTTTTAGTATCTGGTTCGATCAATAACTCCGCTGTGTGCCACCTGTTTACATTCTGTGATTTTAGGTGGGCGAGCGTCCACTTTACGGACTACTTTATGACAACTTTCGAATCACTGACAATAAGAAATAAAGAGTGTGAGAACTTGTCTCAGGGTAAGTTGACATGAAATAAATACTGTCCGTCCCCACGTTTCAATCACATAAAACTTCGCAGAGCCAGAATTGTTGTCGAATCATACGCCGGCATATGCATATGGGTCTATGCAGTTTGTCATTAGTAATCAATAGAACAACAACATAGACTCCGATATACCCGCGCTTTATACGACTTCAGCTCAGGGTCTACGTTGATTGAAGTTGGATCCGTCTTGTAAGTGAATAAAGACTGCAAAGTTCAAAAAGCGGTACAGATCGTATCAAGGTCAGTGAGACAAATAAGAATACACGGTGAATCCCCCGCGCTCTAAATTATCTCTCAGCTTCCGGCATGACGCGGCATCTAGGAATAAAAAGTATGAAAGGAGTCACGAAATGTAATGTCCGGAATGACTTCCGTACCAGATGAGGAAATGGGATATTAATCATAAGCATATATACTGGCCTTTATAACGGCGAAGCTTGCTCTTGTAAATGTATTATATTTTGTTTGCATATAACTGGAACTGGTCAGCAACTTAAAGGAAATTTTAAAAAGTGGGCTCCAGCAGGTTGGTATTAGAATTTTTGTAATATATGTGATCTTGTCACGGAGTTTCAAAATTAGGCCCTATATCACGCAACTCCCGCAGATGGGCGTGGAACCAAAACTCAACTTTTCTACGATTGATAGTGAATAACTTAATCTACTGTCTTAATTTGAAATGCTGACATTGAGTTTGAGAATATTGTCAAATTAAAACCTTTCTTAAAAAGGAAATATCACAAAAACAGACGTCAATAGGTGTCGTTTTGGCCGTACTATTTACTCCAGATGAGGGGCTTGTAAAGTACGGAGTCGTGATTTAAAACACAAAGAGATGGGAAATGGTCCTTGATTCGGCAAAAGGTAATGTGTTTGAATCGGTAAAAAGTAACGCGTTTTCATAATTTCAACAAAATACCGAGTACGTATCTTATTACATTAGCAATCCGGGATATCAGTCTTTCAAGAGCGTTTTCATTAAAACCTCTACAATATCTTAACCAACATGACATTTCCATTTGTAACATGCATTTATTTGTGTTATCCAACAATTATAGTCACTATTTTTATCGTATAGACGTATCAAATACTCAGAACCCAGTAATCAAAAACTGTCAGGTCTCCATCGTTTTGGAATCCACCATCTAATAAGATGTTCTCTCTATACATGTTTCATAATTTTCCTTCTGCATCTGAATCTCAGCACACGTTGCATACGGTAAGCTGCATTACTAAAACCTGCAAAAGTTGCATTTGAGACACTGAAGTTCACTAAACATGGGATTGCTGTTTCCTGAAAATTTAACCTCTCCCGGACAGTGACACAAACACACATACATACATACAGGCAGACAGACAGACAGACTGACTGACTGAATGACTTTTTCGTATATGCAATAAACTGAAAACGGACAGTGCAAAACTAGTATCTAACTAGTCTGAGCGCTTTCGACTCTTAATGAGTCTTTTTCAAAGGCAAATACAAAACAGACAAGACAAGCAAATATATATATATATATATATATATATATATATATATATATATATATATATATATTCCGTTGAAAAACTTAATTTAACAATAATGACCGTGTTTGTAAGGTCGTCTACACTTAAATAAATTTTACATCTGTTCTAGACAAAAGTTTTAAATTGGAAATACAATGAAGAATGAACCGTGACGTAAGCGATTGCCACTAAGTCAAACACATTATTTCTGAGTAAAGTTTTCTGGAGCCTGATTACGTAAACTCAGATACACCTCCAATAAATCAAGCGCAGAGGTTATTTCAAAAAGCACACCAGCATTGCAACTACGTTACAAATCCAAATCACACACACACACACACACACACACACAGCATTGCAACTAGTGATGTCTAAGCCTGTACCTTTACTGCAGGGACCGGGTGGTCTAAGTCGCTCGCCTTTACAGATCACTAACAGATCGGCCAACATCAACAACAACAACAACAACAACGTATTTTCTTAGAATCAACTTTTGCTTGAACTTTCGACGTTCTCCTTATTACAGTAAATATTTTGTACATCACTTCCTTCTGTGGAAGCAAATGTCTCAACACTTTACATGGCCCATGTAAACGTCTTGACAAGTGCTTAACTGAGCATAGCCATAAATCCTTGAAAGTACTAAGTGAAAGTTTACTCTCCAGGGTGTGCGTCAAGTAGGTAATTAAGAAAATTGTTATTTTCAGATCAGCAGTCGATCCGTAAAGAGGTCAAGAGGTGTTTAGAGAAACAGACGATCACCTTTTTAAACCTTG
>JAECUM010061008.1:0-25642 GCA_016617855.1 Megalonaias nervosa
ACAATATATCCCGCATATGCATCTGCTTGTACAAACATTAAGCTTTTAATGTCATTGCACAATGATGCCAGCGCTGCCCTCCAGTGAATCAACCACTGTGGATTTATTTTCCTCGACATACTTGTTGTAATTTGGTTGCATGTTCAACTATGTTTTGTCCTTCTAATAAACGCGTGCAGACAGAACATAGGTCTCCATAAAAGTCCCTTTTAACATGTACGACCTCCACGGTATATATTTTCATGAAGACTGTCGCGGTCATTATCACAGTAGTAATCTTGGCATGGTAGCATAGCAAACCTCTTATATTGACCGATTTATACTTGACACTAGTATTCCATTGGTAGCGTCAATCCATGCTTCCAACTATGAAATCCGTGTGACTGCTCTGTTGTTTAATTGAATTGTTTATGTTCTCATTAACATGGCTCATAATCATGTAGTGGTTACTTTTCATCGTCAAGCCCGGTTGATATTTGACAGTTAATAGGACATACGTTAAGTTTGGTCACATTTAACAACCCGGTGTGGCATAGATCTTCAAATATCACACGTGCATAGCAAATGTTTACTTGGCATTAATCATGCCCAAATCACGAACCATAAAGCTGAAGATAGTCTCCACCGTATGTACCTCCATAGCAACGGATACAGAAGCACATTTCGTTGATGAGCCAAAGACTGTCATCGCGATCTCGTTCATGACAATGTCCATCACTATACTTTTCTCACTGGGTCTTAATTTCACATATTTTTTGTTTATATCTCAATTTGTTTATATTTAGCGACATTATGCATTGGTGTTTGCATTTAACTGGCAACGTCACGCAAATGTTCGAAGGTCATTAAAAGATCAACAATAGCATCTAACTCCGAAAATATGTGCAGTATCACAGTTGTAGCAGTGACTTCTTTGCAGGCAGATGTACAAATCACTGCTATTTATGGTGCGATTAATATATCTGCTTATTTATCTTTTGTTGTTATAGTTCTCTCGGCAAAAACAAGCCACTTTGTCCATAGAAAGTGTAAAGTGTCTGGTTTAACTCGTCTCCTTGTGCCGAAGTTACGCTACACAACGCATCTTGGCGAATCCCATTGTAGTCAGTTGTGAATTTGCTGTTTTCGGTTTGTGTTACATCTTGCTTTCTTTAATCGTATACTTAAATACACTCCAAAGCTACGAACTAAGGAACCTTCCACCTGTCTTCATTTACTGCGGTGTCGTGATCTTGTTAGAAAGATGTGGAATTGCCACTGTGTTATATTTGATTACGTCGAATTCGGTAGATATCTAATCAAAATCGGCAAGATTCCTTGAAGTCTCCAAGATGCTATGTTTGGCTGTTTTGACTTCCTCCAGTATCATAGCTACGTCGGCGCGAATCAGAGTGATGTTATGCCTGATATATACGTCCCCAAAAACTATCTCCAATTAGTTAGTCAGTACATTGATTCCGGAACGTACTTATGTGGATCCTTTTTCTGCGTTTGGGTCCTTATTGTGGCATATTTTTATCCATCAGCCATATTTGAAAATCAATTATTTATGTTAGTTCTATATAGTCAATACTATACTGACGCATCCAACCCACGGGAGAGTGTATCCCTGTGTAAAATATCAAAGAGGAACTATACCTTAATAACTGAGAACTACCCCATACAGTAGCCACTAACTGGCTGTGTAATGATATCCATTGATCTGCCTTACGTTCCAGTCGTATGTGGTTGATTTTGATTTTCATAATGGTTTCCCCGTGGAATATGTAAATGTTTTCAACCACGCGCTTGACGCTGACATTTTTCAAATAATAGTGTATAAATTGCTTCAGTGGAGTTTCTTGACATTACATAGGAGACATATGTGGAATCTAAAATATTTGTGATGGTATTTTGATTTGTTTTGATACCCCATTACATAGTCCCATTTAGAAATGGCAAAGAAACGCTGTCGATAATTTAAGTATTTCTCACTTATGTAGGTCAAAGATGATTTGAAATTATAGCGAATATCCGTCAGGCATTTGGCCCCCACAATGGAGGTGTATTCTACGTAGTAACATCTAGCTGACGTGCATTTTAGGGATGAAAATTCATATATGCATTTATTGGAGTTTTAGCAAACACGATTGGATCAGCTAAATTCGGTTTAATTTTTATTACTGGCGTTAATCGCCCCCGTCAAATTTGGTTCGGCGAGTGGCAACACATTCAGGACTGAATAAATAAACGTACACGATTTATGATCGACATAATTACGCATTGATCTCAATGGTAAATTTCCGAGTTGTAATTGATGACACAATTCAACTCTGTTTCCGTTGGGGTCAATAAATCTTATCGGCATATCACTAATATAACCCGATCTTAGTCTACACCTAGCGAAGATTGGTGCCGAAATAAGCCCGCCCTTTCCAAACTCTTTCACTAATGACATCCGTGGTTTTCGCGCTGGGGTTTGTAATCCCACTGAGACTAGTCTTGAGATTACTGATTGGACTGACATGGACATGTATTTGAGCACACTTTCTGAATCCATGTGGCGCTGTTGATATATTTTCTTAGGAGGTAAATATAGTTTCAATCAAACCGTACACATTCCCGAGCGATCCTAACGCAATCGTAAATAGGTGGGTGAAGTCACAGCCATAGTTGCAGTATGGTCGTTATAAATGACGTTGCAATGGTTCACGCGTAGTTGTTTTTGCACGGCATTTGTATCTACGCTCAAATAACCCACGGAATGGAGCAGTGCCAATTTGTTACCCGAAACAAATCTCGGCGAATGACGAATCTCCTCAACGCGAACTTTAATGCGGTCAACATTATTTTGATTGTTCGCTATAATTTAACGAGATCCTCCGAGGTGTCAACCTAAACATGTTATCATACTAGTACAAGATTGAATATAGATATACACATTAAGATTAGTCGACGGGAAAATGTTTAAGAAACACTTAATGGGTAAGACGAGGCCAATGCAGGCTGCATAACAGTTTACGGCGAAATTCTAGACGAATCATGATACGACTGTAAAGAAATTTCAGGAGTATGTCCATACTACGCAGCGTAATCTTGACTCCATTGATTGATACTCGACGCTCTAATAGCTGAAGGAAAAGAAGCTTTGACATTCACTGACATTCACTGACACGAATGTACCAAATGGCCCCAGGAGGAATCGTTTCGCACTTTCCCAATATCGATTCCGAATCCTTATCGCGCTTGACAATTTATTACGGAACTACAAATCATTTACCAAAACGAAGTTTGATTTTTAGTCAAAGAGCACCAACAGATCGATCGGAAATTACAAGTGAATAGACCAAGTCCATATTACCGGATAAAATATATCTTAACCATTGAGTACCAGCCTGAAGGTGACTGCGACCAAAGCCATCACCTAAGCTGGATATTATCCTAAATTGTTGTCGAGACTTATACCGTTTCATCCCTGTAAATTTCACATTGTGTTTTGGTGCGCGAATACAGGGCGAGGCGCATTAGACAACAACGCCCGATGGTAACATCAGTTTATTATACCCTAACGAGTATTCTCAACGAAAGGAAAATAGCATTGGCAGATAAATGAACGGAATCAGACAGGAGTGAATATCGTCATAATTATGACGCATTTGCGTATAATACTTGGAATAACTAAAGAGTTAAACCCGAGACCAAAACATGCGACACGGACTAAACCAGGGAGATGATCAAGCTCGTAATGAGAGCAGTTCTGTGTTCAATATCTATTGAAATCACGCCGCGAGCGGTTGTGTACCCGCCATGGGCCACCCGTCCGTGTATATCACTGAACACGAATACGTTGATTGCATCGCTAAAGGTTACATCAGACAGTGATGGTTTCCGCCGATGTCAGAGTGGCTTCAATTACAAACATTATGTACAATCACGTGCGGTAGTTAATGCAATGACTACCTGAGTCGGAATGGTCCCATCAGAAGCAATAATCGCAAGCGTGGCTTTCAAAGATGCAATCCCACGATCGAGATCAGAATTTGTTGATCTAGCGGCAAACATCAATTCTAAATATGTATTCTCAGTGTTCCTTGAGACATTACATCAACAATTCAAATGCGTTGCGCAAGAGATACATATGAAACTAGATTTATACATTGGAAAAATTGTATATGATTCCCATGTGGTGTTACTTAATCTACTCAGATATCCCAGTGAGGAATTAATTTGAGTCTGCTATACCGCTACCGGAAACGAATGGGCTGTCTTCCATTTTATTTGTTGTTGTAATCATCAACGCACTGTACATTTTACCCAGAGACATAGACGTACTAAATAGCAGAAACCTGTACAGCTTATTATTTGATATCTCTTCAGGATAAAGAAAAGATAAAAAGATGAAATTCAGACAGTTATATACGAGACAAGCCGTAGAGTATATCAGTTCAAACGACATTGTCTAAAATGTATTTGTTTTGCAAAAGTGTGTAATTTCAATTTTGGTTTTAAAATCAGTCATGGGTGGGGGATGGGATTGTGAGTAATATCAATATTTGTTTTCGACTCATTGATGGGTTGGAGGTGGGATTGTGGTGCATAATGTATCTGCTGAAAATTGCCTATTTTGCCCTGGGGCCTAACGAGGGATAACGGTAAGTAGCCTATAGGATTTTCTAGGAAATTCACAGTACCTGCCGCTAAGAAATTATGCCTGAGTTTGACAAAAGCATTCTGGACAGAATGCTGTATGATGAAGTTTCAGATGAAGCTGGTGTGTAAAGTGACACCAAATGTCACAGACAGGCACAATCCATGCACTTTACAAATTAAAACTTATATAGAACGGGAGTCATACAAGACGGTATCAACATATAAAAGAAAGAGAACATTTTTAAAAAATGGGATGCGCTAGATTAAAAGAAAATTTGAACGTGAAAATTAAAAAAGGAAAAAAATATAACAAGTTGGGATGCCGCGAGTTTCGAACTCGCGACTTCATCTTTGGAAGTTACTAGACATAGAAGAACGTTTCAATATAAACACAAAATAGTAAAAAACGAAAATAAAAACTGGGAATTGCGAGTTTGAATATAGAAATTTAAAAAGAAATACAAATAAGATACAAAATAAAAGTTTCGGATGCCACGATATTTAAACTTTATCTCTCGTTTGGGGAGCCGCTTACACAGACCAGTGTAAGTGTTTATATACAATATTGCAGTTGTTCAACGAAGAGCTTCAGTTATCCTTTAGGGATTATTATGGGGATAGTGGTTCAGGACTGATACGTCATTTTGGTTTAAGTTTCGTGTTGCTTTAACTTAGTAGTTTCCAACAATGCGCTGAGTATGCATACTCGGTCAGTCTGGTCCATTTTATCCAGTATTTAAAGCAATGAATAAAGTCTTGAATGTGAACATGATATCGGCCACATTAGTGCAAAACAGAAACCTATTGTTTTGTCATTTCTAATAACTGGTACAAAACCTATTGTACTCATTTTCAATATGGTCTTAATATTTATACCCACGCAAATTCTGTTCTGTGACATAGATAGGAGATACGATTCTGATCCTTGGTTTTCAGAATACCTCCATTTATACAAACACTACTTTGAGTTTAGCCAGTTTTAATCTTGACCCCTGTTTCTCCAAAACTTGAATTCCTAGATTTCCGACAGCATCTGCACAAACACGAATGTCATCGTCATTCAGTATAGTACATTGTCAATTATTGCAACTATTACATACAAGTGTTTCGCTATGACACCGCCAAAACGGATTCTCCACACGACATCGAATTAGCCCATACCACAGAAACGTCTATGTCGTCGCCGCTTTTTATTCCTTGACAACCGCGATGGAGGTGTTAAGTAAATGCACCAAGTGTTAAATTATGCGTCCAGCCACAGTGAGTTAGGCGGACAAATTCTTGCGTGGATTTATTTTTAGATGTTCAATATCGTGCTTGGATCGCACAGCACCACTTCGCTGAAATAGTATATAGGTTATGATAACGTTTAACAATAATCATCCATGCCATGCTGCTGGTGAACACACGCGTATATAATTTCAAACAGCTCGTATGAGATACGATTTCCAAAAGTACCTCGCGTAGTTGCGTATAGAAATAATCTCAAAGAATCATTAGGCTTATCTCTTTTGTATCAAACGGGCAATATAATACCACGTTTGGCTCGATGACTGTACACAGGCATACATGTTTCCTGAAGATACGCCAGACAATCAATTAAGACGTGAGTACGTTCGGAAATATTGCAATGTGTATTAACGAGGCGACTAAAGACCGCCATGTTTCCGTTGCGAACATTGTGAAATTTTAACGTATTACCGTTGGAGTTTGCACAGTACGATGACCTTCCTGGAATGTTCGCATCGCTGTAGGCTCCGTTGTTGAAGTTTAGTGTGCCTGACAATAACTACCCCTCGGAAAGCTCTCTAGGGCGACATAGTTGCTTTGATTTGGTTGTGATAAATGTGGTCTATTTTTGTAGCTCTCACTGCGACCGGAATTACCTCGAAATTATTGATCGAATACCTGGCGGATGCCACTGCTCTTTTGTTTACTCCAACTGTTGATTGTTAACATGGATCATAATCATGTAGTGATAAATTTTCATCGTTAACCCCGGTTGATATGGAAATATTAATAGATTTGGTAGCGTTTAACAGCTATGTGAGGTATAGTTCTCCTAGAATGGCACGTGTACATAAAATGTGCACCATGGCATTAATCATCCATAGGCTACCATTCATAAAACTGAAGATAATATCCACCGTGAGTACTTACACAGCAACGGATACAGAAACACATGATGCTGATGCACCAAAGATTATTGTGATTTATTTGACAACGATGTCCAGCCCACTTCTTTTTCACTGCGACTCTGTCAGTTACAATATCGCGGTTTCTAACCGCGTCTTATTTTTGCATATTTTAGTTATATATCCATTGGCTTATATTTAACTGCATTATGCATTTCTCTGTCTATTTAACCTGCAACTTCACAAAATTTTAAAGGTAAATAAAACATCAACTGTAACATCTAACTCGGAATTTCTTTGCCGTATAACAGTGGAAACAGTGAAGTCTTTGCATACAGAAAAATAAAATACCGCTGTTCAGGGTACGATTGATCTTTAATCGCTATAGCTTGCTTGGAAAAATGAGGCGCATTGTCGTCGTAAGTGTTAGTGTCTGGGTTAAACCGTCTTGCTGTGCAGTAGTTACTCAACACAATGTATCTAGGTGAGTACCTGTGAAGTCAGTTGTGAATTTGTTACTTTCGGTTTAACCTGTATCTTTGATTTTTCTTAATCATACGCTTAATTACATTCCACGGCTACCAATGTGGGAATCATAAATACACTCCACGGCTACCAACATGGGAATCTTAAATACACTCCACGGCTACCAATGTGGGAACCTTTCGCGTGTCTACATCAGCTGCAGTGTCGTGTTATGCTTATAAATATGTGAGATTACCGCTGTTTTATATTTGCTTACGTCGACTTCATTTCGTGTCTAATCTAAATTGGCACGAATTGGCGGAATATCCGAGATGCTATTCTTGACTGTTGTGTATATCTTACGTGTCAGATCTACGTCGGCAACAATCCGGGTGATATTATCCTCCATAGATACGTCGCCAAGGACTACTTCCAATCCGGTATTAATTACAATGATTACTTAGCGTACATAAGTCATTTTGTAAAATTACTTATTCGCGTCGAAGCTAATAAGTCTTACTCTCTGACCTTGCTATCATTGGTTGTATTTTATTTTCCATTTAAATACATCGTTAACGAGGTGGACTGTTGTAATTCTACGCTGAATTATTCGTATCGGTCTCAGTTAAGTTTAACTCGACGCCGATTGTTTACAAAATTTGTCCACCTCGTTATGTTTGTTTCTGTTTTTTTGAGTTACTCTCGAGTTTGTTAATATTCAAATGAAGAATATGCTATATTTTCCCGAAGTACTCCTCTAACGTACCATTTGCGACATTTATCAAGTCTAATGTGGCGGATAATACAGCGCTTTCATTTGCAATTTCTGCACGAATTACTGTTCGTTCTCGAGCAGTAACACGTATGTGGATCATTTGTCTGCGTCCGGGTCAGCGTTATGGCATTTTCACTTATCAATAAGTTGTATTTGAAAATCAATTTCTTAATGCTAGTTCAACATAGTCAATGTGATACTGATTCAATCAAAGGATTTATTTCTGTGTAAAATATTAACGAGGGACTATATGTGCATATTTTAAAACTACCCCATTCATTACCCAAAAACTAGCTATGTAATGAAAACCATTGATTAACCGTACGTTCTAGTCCTATGTGGTTAATTTTGATATTGACAATAGATTTACCCGTTGGTATGGTAATCTTGACTCGATTAAATGATACTCGACGATCTAATCCCTGATACCATAGGAACAATGACAAACGTTATCGCCAACTTGGAATATGCATTTAAGGACAACACCGCATGAATGTATCAGATGGTCCCAGGAGGAATCGCTTCGTACTTTCCCAACATTGATGTCGAATCGTTATCGAGCTTAAATCTTTGTCGAGGCCTATTCAGTTTAATATCAATTTCATGTTTTTTGTTTATAGCGACTACAGGGTGTAGAGGTTCACAACCACAATCACGTTAATACGATCCACGATGGTAACATCAGTACTACGATAACATGATTATTTTACCTTGATGAGTATTCTCAAGGAAATGAAAGTTTCATTGCCAGAGAAATGAACGGGACCAGACATGAGTGAATTTAGCAATGATCATGACTCATCTACATGTCAATAAAAATATAATAGCTATACAGTTGATCCGGAGACCGACTGGAAAATTGGACCCGGACGCAACCTGGGACGTTGCCACGCGTAGAGAATGCCATTCTGATTTTGATGTCACTTGAAATCCTGCCGGGAGTGGTCCTGTACCCAACAACGATACCGGCGACATGTTCATGTTTGTCACTGAGTATGATTTCGTTGACTACATCACGCGAGACCTAAATGATCCCGAAAACATGATTGCTTATTTTTTTTTACACATCTAGTGAGGGTTTTGCCGTGGCCAGGCTGGACGCGACTATGAAAGCTATGTGCAATTACGTGCGGTTGTCAATGTGCAGACCAACGTATGCCCTATGATCCCGTTTAGAACATTAATTGCAGGTGTGGCTTTCACAAAAACAATCCCACACTCGAGATTATAATTTCTTGATCTAGCTGCAAACATCAAGTCCAAATTGTCTTCCTTGAGACATCACAACAAGAATTCAAATGCATTGTGTAACAGCTACATATGAAACTATATCTATACTTTACTTTACTATTTGTAACCACGCAGTATTATGATATGTATTTGATGAATATGCAGATGCATAGGAAAGCAAACTATTTAATTGAACAACGTGTGTTTCCATCCTTCCACTTGAGGCTCTGGTGCAGAACTTGCTGCATCGAGTAGACCCTGTATATCCGCATCGATGACCGGGCCGATTTCCACCCGGGTCCTCTCGGATTATTACCAGTTCAGGCTTGAGATCCTTTGATAAATATTGAACTGGTGCTATCTCCGCCATTTGTGCTCTGATCAAAACATATTCGACTTCAGTGTATATGAGATGCAATAAAATGTCACAATAAGTAAGTGGGTTTTGATCCATGAAGAATATCCAAAGGTTTTGAATCACCCATCTACTAGCAGATACCGAGATTCGTGTACATACTGGTTCACCACTGGACTCATCAATCGCCTGCTTCATAAAGGATAAAAAAAAAAAATGTATGTAGTACATATTTGAATCGTTGTAGCAACTTGCGCCACGTTGGAAGTTACGGTGAAAGTGTATTTGCGTGTAACACATTCAGAAATATTGTCAAGGGCGATTATAAACATAAGCATCATTTGCAGAACTGGTAATATAAATCGTTAAATCAAGCTGGATATCCGCGTGTATATGCAATAGATGCAACTCAGTGAAATTTTGCCACAGTTAGAACAAAGTCTTAAATCGGCTATTGATGGTCATACAGAAACACTAATACTCATAACCTTACTCAGATTCGTGATAATAGTAACGTAGTCTCATTGCTGAGATTTATATCAAGATTTTCAAGAACAAACATCATTCACGGTTATGTTTTATTGCAAAGATTTTAATTCGTCCGATAATACAATGCGTCAAACTGATTTATTGCTAGACCAAACTGGGGCGACTAGACAATATTTAGAACAAAATAATTACTCGGATGACTATGATTAGAACCAAACTCCTGATTGGACATGCATCTGACTGATTTTATAGCTCTGTGGTTAATCGCGTCAACACATATCCCGGAGTTCACAATAGTGTTACAGTCACCTAAACTATTAAAGATGTAAAACACAATGACTGATTTCGTGAACGAACTATTGAGTGGCACCAAGAACACCGAGGATGAAAAGCGTATTATATGAGTGGCGCTTAATAATATCACGATGTTATTGTTCAATGTAAATGTCGGGGATATATTGGTGAAAATAGGACAACGGGGTATGTCCGTAAATTATTTGTCGACCAAGTGATGTTATTATCGTCTGGTGTCAATACCAGAATATGCGCAGCTAAGACAATAACACAGGGGAAAACCGCGTTGGTGTGTTTTCTGACATTGATATCTCGCGAGGTAAACATAGACAAAAAAAAAATATCTCCGTAAATGTGACAAACGATCAAATAATATGACCAGCTTTAAGATGCCTGTCAAGTAATAATGTTATTAAAGTTGGTCACATAATGGTTCCACCCTGTGCTATATTAATTACCTGACAAAATGTTAAATCATCTGATGCTGTCATCTACTCCAAATAGAAAAGATACCGCGAGAAACGCCACCGACACCACTAATGACACCACCGACACCGCCGTTGGCGTGACCGACACTAACACCAAATATAAATGTTAGCCACAATGGAAGAGTTGCTGCGAGAAAAGCATTATTGATATTAAACGCGAAACGTAAGAAGATAGTAGGAGCGGCCAAACCGACATTGCTACAAAACATATATGTCGACGCGGAATATTACACACCATCGTACTCGCGTTCACAATCGCGGCTGTTTTTCTTGAGGTTAAATTATCTTTACGATTACCGCACAGGAGCAACGTTGATGTTTCCAGCGACAATTGCATAATACCGTGAGAAACAGTTAATTACAATCCTAATATGCAATAATGGATCGAGGAAACTAATATAAACTGAAGCAAGCTAAAACAACACAGAGTTCGAAGAGAATAAACAATAGCTGATCTAGTAAATTGATTGAAATATGTTTTCCCAATGTCAAAAATGGTGCAGGCACTGTTGACCGTATACATGGCCAAAAATATATTTAATGTCATGACAGATCCTAAACAATATGACACTGATGTTGGTGATGGTGAGAGATTACATATTGGATTGCGTATCCACTGTGCGATATTACTTCGTTGTATCAACCACCTGTGATAACTGATGTCGTGGCTGGTAAGAACAATTGAAGATATGTCAACAATCTAAGGACAACTTATGAATGGTATTATAACCGGAAGAGCATTAATGATCTACTCAGATTTGAGATGAAAGTCCGAACAAGCGCGGTCCAGATCATATGGATGTCAATGATATCTTCGTGACAGTGGCGGTAATGACCGCCACAATAAACACGAGCGTGCTTTATCCGATATAACATACTTCACCACCGTCTATCTGAATTATTTACTTTAAATATTAACTATAACTGATAAAAAATGGCATGTGTCGGCTTTCTGATGGCTGCGATGGGAATCATAATTGTAATCGGTGTCACTACTGGAATTGCACGAACAAGTCGAGTCGAATCAGACGTTGCGGTAAAGGTTGAGGCGGAACAACATGCCCGGCATAACGCTAGAATAACATACCAACAATAACCCGATTTATTCCATAAGCAATGCAATCGATTCCGTGACGAATTCATCGCAATTGGACTCATGTCATAATTACTATTTCCGGGTAAAGTACACACGAATCTAGTCCCGGTCTAGTTTTAAAGCATTTCTTCTTCTCTCTAATTTCGGCGCAGATACGTGAGTTCGCTTTTGGAATTATATTCATTGACTTAAACAACATTATTTATTCGCTACAATATGAACATTATGGTGCTTATTTTACGTATGAGCATTATGGTGTTGTCTGTGTTTGAGCAGTATGGTGTTATCTGTGTGTATGAGCATTATGATGTTATATGTGTGTATACACATTATAGAGTTGTATGTATGACCCTTATGGTGCTAACTGTGTGTATGATCATTATGATGTTGACTGTGTGTATGAGCATTATGGTGTTGTCGGTATATATTTTGGAAATAGTGCACAGTTATTGATGCAAATGTGGTCATATGTATAGTCTCTATTGCGTTGATGTTCATGATTATCATCACGCAAGTACGGCTAAACCATTACAAAATCTCTATGGGGTTGATACTCATTATTATCATCACGCATGTATGCATGTATGGATACACCATATCAAAGTTCAAATTGAGGAGAATGTTCAAAGTCTGTCAGGTAAAATATCTTTTGGATTCAGAATGAGGCTTTCATTCAAAACGTTTTAATACAGTGTTATACTTGCTGAATACCCCTTGTGTTATTTGAAAACAGGTTATGGGTACAAATAGTTAATGTATGTATTTATGGTGGGGTGATTATATGAGTTACATGTATTTGCTTGTATGCCTTTCGGCAATTGTTTTAGAACCATAGCTATAGCGTACCTAGTGAGAAGATTGAGTTGAAAACTATAGCAGAAACTACGTTTTCTCCTACGCTATTTTAAACTGCATGATAATGAAAATTTCGTAAGCAATATGCGTCAAAGTGATAAAATATATTTTCCCCTGATCTATTGACTATGGATAAAGGAAGGCTGCAAACTGAAGTCTAAATCAAAATACATTCCTTTTTACTTTTAATTTTGGTTATGACACCGATTTGTACAACGTGCGGTGTCATGACATACGCTGATGACTCATAATAATAAACCATATTATTTTAACATGATTAATTATTCATAATAATTGTTAAATGACACTCTATGAATTATACAATGCATATTCAAGCATATCGATTGGATTAACTTGGTACAAATGGTCTTAACAACGGTATATCTCCAATAAGAGGGAATTTCCATGTTGTAGAATCTGTGGGTTCTGATTTGCACAGGCAATACCTCATATAGGATCTAATTTTACATCTGGTTATTCTGTTAGGTACATATTTGGCTGTATGCAACTGAAATATCTCAAAATCCTGCCTTAACAACCACACGCCAATTTTTGTCAACAAAATAGGAGGCGGCTTGGGTAAGGTGTACACACTAGACTCTTTGTGTCCGTGTAGATTAAACGGAATGGGATTTTACAGATGTGTAGAAGGATAAAAGTGAACTTCTAATCTAAAATGGACTGGTAAAAAAATGTTCCCATATCTGGAGCAAAATCATTGCATGTTTATGTATAACATTAACAAAAGCACGTACCTTATAGGACTCACGCTACTACATATATGGATGAATCGGAACCAGTCAAGAAACTGGTTAACATAATATAGAGTACATGGCAACAATTAGTTGATAATGAAAATTGCAATTTTAATGAAAGGACTATATTGAGAACATATCACAAGTGGAGTTAAAAAGAACAATGAAACTGATTTATTGATGGCATTTTATCCCTTTTGTACACGTGACTTTTGGAACACTCTTTATTGAAATTAGCACTTGAGGATTTAGTAGAGGAATTCAATGCACGATTTTCATGAACATATAGATCAAAATGATGCTGAAGTTCATATGGTTTTCTCCACACAGATGCTTGTATCAAATATGGGTTTATACAGGAAAAAATACATTTTACGATGATTACTCGCACATTTATGTTGCTTTAATTTTTAATATAGGAGTTCATTTTTATATCGCGAGTCTAATGTAGATCAAATGCCTTACTGTTTGACCACCTATGATTGTATAATTAAGGTTGCAATAGATACACAATTTTGTTTCTGTTCATAGATAAGAAGGAAATGAATACACGTATTCTAATAGCAAATGGCTTTCGGTGCCAACATTAAATATGAACTGTTTGTGATAAGGAGTGGAGGTGGGTTCGCGGATTTGATTATGTTGGTGAAGTATTTTGAACACTGGTTGACATGCGTCCTGCCAAATAATACATTTTAGAGAGTTACCAATTAGAATGTACTTATGGTCACCAATTTTATATTTACACCTTGCATTCGGAGATCTTACGGTTGCGATTTGGTATTTTAAGTCTCTACCATGCTACATAATACCGATAATTCCACATGATTTTGTGTCCTACAAATTGCATTCTACCATGATGCATAATATCGATAATTCCATATGATTTTGTGTCCTACAAATTGCATTCTACCAGGATGCATAATACCCATAATTCCATATGATTTTGTGTCCTACAAATTGCATTCTACCACGATCCATAATATTGTTAATTCCACATGATTTTGTGCTCTACAAATTGCATTCTACCATGATGCATAATACCCATAATTCCACATGATTTTGTGTCCTACAAATGTCATTCTACCATGATGCATAATATCGATACTTCCACATGATTTTCTGTCCTACAAATTGCATTCTACCATGATGCATAATACCGATAATTCCAAATGATTTTGTGTCCTACAAATTGCATTCAATCTTTCGTATTGCGATTTGCTTAGGCATGTTAAAGTTTACGTATGAAGTACAAGTATTCTACAAATGTTACGAAATTTTGTCACTGAAATTTTTTTGAAGTAATAAAACAACATGTAACATCACCTTGACCTTTTACTCACGTGTTACATTCTATGACAAGGCCGATACTATATTTTAATCTTAACTTGAAGAGATATCAATGGTGATTGCAAACAAATATAACTCTTCATTTATTTTAATATAATGTCATATTTTATGAATTGAAGTTCAAATGCTGAAAACAAAATTACTATTGCTGGTATACATCACCTTCCAACATAATGTAATATTCACTAATGTAATCTTTGTCACGTAGATCTATGCGCTCTGTTTACGGATGAATTATACTACTAGAAATAGGCCTGCCAAGTAAACTCAAGGGTAGATACATGATTTATTGTGCTAATAGCATGTGGAAATGGGAACTAGTTTAGAATTAGGTCCACATTTAATAGGGTATATCTAAGTTTGGTGGGCCATGCTTGGATGATAATGAAAAGTAAAATGTTACTAAAGGTATCTATTTAGAGTTCAAAATATTTGTAACTGAAACAAGCAGGGACAATGTTTAAAAATTGGAATTTCAGTCCTTTAACAGACATGATATCCGAAACATTGAGAAACCACTGCTACCATTATTATGTTGATAGGCAAGAATATATCTAACTTTGCCCTAACGCATTTGTTGTTCCAAAAGGATGACATTTGTACGTCACCTTTAAAAGAAACTTAATTGAGTTTATCACGACATAACTAAAGTGCTGAGAACTACGTATGTATTTTAATTATAAAAATCACTGGCAATATAACCTTTCTTGTAGGACCCAGTAAATAGCTTTACTTGTCGTTGTTGTTGCTTTGTGTAAACGCCATTCCTCAGCGCAAGAAAAGCTATACATGGTGGCCAGTATAACTGGTGAAGGAAGATCTCCGGAGGAAAGTCCGATAAGAACCCCAACTCACGGAATTCTACTAGCAATCTTTCTCACATACAAACATTGGCTGAGTCTGAGACTCGAGCCAGTGATCTCAGTGGTGGACACAGGACTTATGGTACTAATAAGATGAACAAATTGGAACCAGTTTAGAACTGGGTCAGCATTCAATATGGTATATATAAGTTTGGCGAAAGATGATTTGTTGATATTGAAAAGTAACATTTTACTAAAAGAAATCCATTGAGAGCGCCACATGTTTGCAAGAGAAACAAATAGGGACAATGTTTTATGGATGGAATTTCAGCACTTTTTTACAGACTTTATTTTGCACCACTCACCACTAACGTTAGCCCCTGTTTCGTTTGGTGCAGAATTCCAACCACTTGTTTGACGCACATGTAAATAAAAATAAAATACCAGAACTCGTGAAGTGTTATTTGTAAAGGATCTTGCATCATGGGTTGGTCTAAGCTAAGAAATATAGATTTGATCACGAGCATTCAGAAATAAAAGTTATTGAAATGTTACTATAATGGTGTTTCCAGGAGTATACTAAGAGAGATCTGTCAGTACCACAATCCTATAGAAAACAGCAGCGTCACAGTGGTTCAAACACGCATCTATCATTAGGTTTATTATACATGTAACCATTGGGATAATATTCTAGATAACAATAAAAACAAGAGCGTTTCGAATGGACTAATTGTTCTGCGGCCCGAAAATAATTTCCAGGAATTCACATTACGGCCATCACTTTCTTTAAGCTGCACAGTGTCTAAACCATATTTTATATCTTCGAAATAGCTGTTGAAGTGGATATATTGGATGCCAACTTTACGCCAT
Organism: Megalonaias nervosa; assembly: GCA_016617855.1. Lineage (NCBI taxonomy): Eukaryota > Metazoa > Mollusca > Bivalvia > Unionida > Unionidae > Megalonaias > Megalonaias nervosa. Next base: position 16,590 of record JAECUM010061008.1, read on the forward strand.
TTTCATTCAAGCCCAGCAAAGCATCATATGAGGTCTTCTGGAGGAATCACCATGATAATATGACCCTCATTTTTGGAGGAGAAGTGTTGGGTATATTTAATTTATATTATGCCCTTGGCCTCTGTCGGTAACTGAGGGCAGCTTTTCGTACCTTACTATTGTCGTGTATTGTCTACCCATTTTGTGTCATCATTGTAAATGCAATATATGCTTACTAAAGTTTAAGTTCAAGGCCTGACCTTGTTTGCAAATTATTGAATTTTTACGTTCAAAACAATCAGTTTCTAGAATATTATATTTCATCATAAGACAGGCGAAAGTTTGTATAGAAATAGAGGTTTTGTAAAAACACTTCATTTATCTTGTGAGGTCAGTCTGTATAGTCATTTTAAGTTGTGCTCAGGTATATGTGTGAGGAATAATTAATATAAATTGTGCATTGAAACTACAAAGTTCGTATTGACTTTCTGGACTAAAATATTGATTTGGGATTAATGAAAACCCATTCAAAGACATACTTCATTGTATCAATGTGGTACTGAAGCACATTCAAAACTATTGGTACATCAGCACATTCATTGCTATTGTACATAATCACAATAACGACTATTGGTGCATCAAAACATTTAAGACTGTGGAAATTCCTTAGGAACATTATATACCTTTCTAATAATGATAGGACATTAGGGATTATCTGGAATATAATTCATTATACTCTGTCTTTTGAATATTTATTTTTCTCTCCTAGGGAAATTACTTGTTTGTTGTGTTTTCCTTAAATTCTTGGTTGACTTGTTTCTTTTACTTAGTTTAGGACCTAGATTCGTAACAGCAGCAATGAAAAGATTTTCAAGATGGAATCCATTGTGGCATATTTCATGTCAGATTCACACCGTTTCTAGTTAGTAGGCAAATGCTGTACATCGTAAGAAGTATTTTGGTGAAGTACAATTTCAACTTGACCAGTCATGCAGAATAAGTAGTTATACTAAGCTTGTCAAGATAACCACTGTGGCAAACATATTAAAAGAAACGTGAGCATTAATTTTATTTACGACCAAATAAACATCAAAATAAGCATTTCAGTGAAAGTACCAATATTGATAATATTTTCAATTTGGCCATTGTGACAGGCGTATTCGATGTCTAGATGACACCGGTAGAACCAACTATACATCAAAAGAACATGTTAGTAAAAGCCCATGTTCATACGACCATCCATTCAGGAGAATTAGCGATAAGAATAATTTCGCGATGGCCGCAGCTGTGTATTTTAGAGGAAATAGTGACAACAAACTATTTGTGCCAAGTGAAGGACAATTAGAGTTACTCCACATATTTGGACTACCTCCGACGTATTTTCAGTGGGGAATTAAGCACATGTTTAGATGTAACACTTACTGGCATGTAAGGGAGATGGAGAATGTATATATTTGACTATGTTCAGTGGAGCATTTAGACACAATTGGATATATATGAATCAAAATACATTTTAGACCATTTACCATTTATAGAGTAATTATGGTCACCAATTTGAGTTGTGCCTGCTATGTTTTGAAACATATTTGGGCCTCAATGTGCAAGAATTGTGCAGGTTACATAAACTTTCAATTATTATTTATTTAATGCCTAGGTGCTTAAAGACAATTATAGCCTGGACAACTACGAAGGTAACAAAAGTCAACCTTTCTTGGTAACATCGACATTTAAAGTTCGACGGGACTATATAATTATAATGCTACGCATCGCGCATGCTTTGATGAACATGATCAGATAGTGTTGCCCGTATGTCAAAACTGTATTCCAGACACTTCAACAAGTGTTAAAATTCCATTGTCCTTCTCATGAACTTGAATTTTAAGATCTAACAGATAATGCTAGTCACAGACAAGGGTTTGAAAATAAACCTGCCTAGGTAAGTGGTAAAAAATGCGGAAAATTTAACGAACAGTTAGTTTTCATAAATATAAGCGTCTTAGAAATCATACGATAACTGTATGTAATACACGATTTGTGCTTATTTACTTAAAGAATCTATAACTGTACTTACTCTTTCTTTTTTTTCTCTTTTCTCCTGAAAGAATACAACAAACCTCTTATTAAACAAGGTGCAATATATTACGCTTATTTGCTTTCAAGTGTGACAGTACAAACGCATGCACATATTTGCAAATATAAATATAGTGCAAAGTTTAGTGTGCAAGTAATTATTTCTGAAAGAATAAAATAAATCTGATATTAGACAGGGTGTTATAACTTTGACTAATTTGCCGTCAAAAGATGGATTAGACACGCATGCACATATTCGTCTATTCGTAAATGGAATTACAATGCAAGTCACACAGCGTAAGTCATTACCTGAAATAAAGTAATCCAAAATAGTTGTCGTTTGAAATAATGATCTGTGCAGATTTTCTCATATATAAATCTCTGAATTTCAAGTTTTGTCTTTTCATTGTGCCGGAGAGATATAAATTAACAAGCTGTAAAGATTTCATCGTTTTATTACCTCTTCGTCTTTGGGCTAACGTACAGTGTGCTGCTGAGAAAAATCCGGTAATAACCACCAACCACAGGAAGTTACAAGCAAGCTTTCTCACATACCCATATTGGCCGAGTCCGAGACTCGAACCCACGCGGACAGAATTGAGATGTCAGTGATCGGCAAAGGCGAGCGTTTTAGAACATTAGGCTATTCGGGACCCCTCATAAGAAATGCTCTGATGGAAACCCTATCGCAATATTACATTTCATTCAGAAGTGACAAGAACAAAACTTTTAAGATGACCACATTGGTGCTCATATTTGACTTCAGATCGGCCCCATTTTCATTATTATAAGTATGTTATTAAATATATCATGTTGACGTGACATGAGTCACAAAAGAAAGTTCCAACATAAAAATAAAAAGTTCTCACAAAAAAAGAAATTGCAAAGATTAGATGCAAGAGTTGAAAAGAAAGCTTGAACATATGTTTAAAAACCTTTCGTTAATTGCAGACATAACCGATTCGAATTGTGTTTAATTCCATTGTAATGTCTTCATCTTGTCAAGGATACTACGTGGTCTTTGTTTTACACTTTGATCCTTCGTGGAAGCAATTCCTAGTTCACATCGCTTCCCGATTTATCTATGTCGGCGTCTATCTCGGTGATTTGCATTGTTTATGCGTCCCGGTCCGCTTTGTGACATTTTTAAGTATTCATCGGTCAGTCAACTGACCACCTCGATGGATATGTAGTCTACAAATGAATATATAACTGGCCAGTAGTCTTTGGTATCCATGTATGCCTTTTTTTACAGCGTCACCAATCTCAACTGGATCTGTTAAATTCGTTGAAGATTTATTACCGGCGTTAATCACCCCCGTTGTAGTTCCTCCGGCTAGTGGCAACATATTCGGTGTATACAGTATCAAAGTATTCACAGTGAGCAATGAGGAATACTTTCTGACCAGACATTAACACGCGTTGGCTGGGAGACTGCATCCAATTAGTGTCAATCGCCTGCACTAACACCGATGCGGATTTATAGTAAGCCACATATGATTTACATTCCACGTTGGCTTCAAAAAAGGGTATTGATATATTCGTGATTGTTTTATTCTTCATGTTCAACAACCCACCCATTTTTCCCACGTCATTTAAAGCAATGATAAGTTTTCGAGATTATTGGATGTCACAATTCTACCTGGTTTCCGTCATGGTCACGAGATCTTCTCGTCAGCTCGATTGTACATCCTGATCCGCGTCTACTCCACCGACGATCAGAAAAGTTATAAACCCGTAAAATTTACTCTACCGTCCCAACGAGACAGTACAAAGCTTGGACAGTCACAAACGTAACTGCATCATGTTTGTTATAAACCCCGTTGAAATTTTAACATGTGTAGTGGTATCTGCGTGATAATTGTGCCTTCGTTATAATAACCAGAGGGAATGTTCACGCATTTATCGGAGCAGGGCTGCTTTGATCCTCGAATGAGGTATTTTAAACCAATAGACGACATACTAGAATTCACTGAACACGATTCCCAATGTGGCCAACATATTTTCGATTGGTAAATATAACTCTTCGGGATGCCTTGAGGTAATGTTGTCGGTCAGTGTCAAGTTAAATATGTTGCCATACTTGTGTGAGATTTAATACAATAGAGGCTTGTTTAAAAGAAGCCGGGGAAAACATTAGGATATACTTCCAAGCGATGATCAGCGAATGCGCTGTTGGACAGAACGTGACCGTCGATAGCAGTGAAAAGTGAAATATCCGCTGCGAAAACCCATTCAAATCGTGACACCGCAGAAAAGTTTTAAAAAAAAATCATACAAGTGTCTATACGTCGTAACATAATTTGACTCGATTCAAATATTGCTAGAAAATCTAGTACTGCGAAATGGCGTGTTGAGACTCAATGAACCTAAAGGAGCGAAGACAATCGCTACAGCCAACTTACAATACGCGTTCACCGACATCATCACGCGAATGTATCAGTTGTCCCAGGTTTCAATTTCTTCGTATCTTCCCAGTATCGTGTCCAGTAATGCTCGCCGATAATTATCCTGATCGTTATAACGCTGATCAAATTAGTACGCCAAACTAGAATCGTTTACCATGACAAAGTTTAATTTTCAGTCAAATTACGCCAACTGATCAATCAGAAATTAGAAGTTGATGACCCAAGTCATGCTGAAGGAAGAAAACTTATGCAAACCATTAAATAATTGCGCAAGGCGATCATTCCAATCATCGAATACTCGTTATATCCTAAGTCGTTGTCGAGATTTAGGTTGCTTGTACAGTGACAATTTAACTTCTTATTTTGTTCCACGACTACATGCTGTGGAATTTTACCGGAGCATATTACCTGAACACGGACCCCGATAGCAACGTCATGGATACTATATCATGTTTATTAAACCGTAATCACTACTCCCCAAGATCTCAAAGGAGCATTGCCAGATACATCAAAGGGATCAAACTGCAGTGAATTTAAGAGTAATTATGACGCATCCCCGTATCAGTTTGTAACCACTCTCGAGTCAGTCACGAGACCGACTGCGAAATACGACGAAGACGCAACATTGATTGATTCAGGTGCGTACCAAAGGCAATACTGATTTTGATATTGATTGAAATCATAACGCTAGAAGGGGGTGTAAATGCACACGACATCTTTGACTCCTCCACGTCGGAGACCGGGCATAAATTTATTAATTACATTACGAAAAGTCAAAAGATGCCTAAAACAGGTTCATTTTATTACAACAACTAATGACGGTTTCACAGGCACCGGTGTGGGCCGATTTACAGAAATGTTTCAATATTAAGCGTGTTTGTTAATAACCTCGTCAGGTACAATAATTCTGGGGATCTTACACACACACACAAACTCACGTACACACACACACACACACACACACACACACACACACACACACACACACACACACACACACACACACACACACACACACACACACACACACACACACACACACACACACACATACACACACACTCCATATTAAATATTTTTGATCTCGCAGTAAAAATCCAATGAAGGAACCTAGCGGCTCTGAAATTAGATTTATGCACTGGCGGAATTATGCATATGAGTCCAAGTGAACCAGCACCCACTAAACCTCGAAAAATGAAAGGAGCCGCAGCCAACGTTACCTGGAACCGGTACCACCACGGCAGCAAACGCCATCACGTATGCCACAGCTGCCTCCAATACTAGCGTCGCAGATTATTGATCACCCTGATGCTGCCTGGTTAAAACATGTTATCATTGTGATCACTTATAAATTCCCTGCGTTAACGACGTAGTTTATTGTTGACTGTTGCAATATAATATCCACGAGGCAGATCCTGCTGCAATCACGATACTTAACGTCGACAATATATTACCGTAGTCTATTCTGATATCCGGGAATTGGAACAACTTTGACACGATGCGCCATTTAGACCCGGAAGAATATTCACGGTAACCACATCTATTTATGGCAATCACTCGTTGAGCGCCGTTTTTCAGCATGTATACAATTTATCTCACTCAGATGGTTCCCCTGTAGGTGCAGTTGGTACGGCGTCAGGGCTTCATGGTGCCGGTACCGGGTCAGGATGTTTTGGTTTCATCGGCGTTGGATTTGAGTTTATGACATCTGTTTGATGCTCTAATTGTCGCTGTTAAAATGCGTATCATCCACGAAGTAACACTAAAACCCACTACCGTTAGTATCTATGGGACAATAGTGCCACGGGGACGAAAAATAATCAGCGATGACACTGGAAAGTTTTACCTGAATAAATGACCACGTGTGTTTAGTATGCCAACTATCAATCATAATTTCCTCGGGAACCGGAATTTATTACACCAAAAATGATATTACTCTGCGGAGAGAGAAACAAAATGCAGAAAAGAGGCAGGAGAGTTGATCTGCTTTGCGTAATTGACTGTAGTCGCTCAAGGGGGTTTGGGGATGGTTATTGGCCGGATAGCTAATAATTTAACAAGACAATGCTATATTATGAGAAATCCATGTTGAAGCTAATGCATAATTAATTCGTCGATAAAGTTTCCGGTTATAAATAAATACTGAAACATGAATCCTATTTATTTGTTTCTGATGAAAGCAATATAAGCACGATACAGGAAAATTGGATGAACTGGACAAAGGTTTTAAGTATCCCTTAGTAAGTAAGCGATATGTCTTTGGCGTTTGTGAACTCAATAAAAAGGGTGCTGCGTCCCTTTGGAGGCCTCGAGATTTAGATATGTCCAGACAATAACGCCGACATTCTGATACTTGCCTTGCAGGCCTCGAGATTGAGATCTTTCCAGAACAGTGTGCCAATGAGCTGATACTTTCTTTTGGAATGGTGATATATCTCAAAATAGAATCAGCACTTTCTGTTATTATCTCGCACCTGTAATACTAATTTAGCTCTTTGTGTGCATCAGATATATACATGTAGTATAGTGATGTATATGATATTATTAAACTCAAACAGAAGAGCATCTCATTGTGGGCTGAATCAAAATCAGTAAGATAATCAATGTGACTGGAAATGGTGTTACTGACATTTGAGACTAAGTAAGAAACCAAAGTACATCAGAGATGAACTGACAGCGTTATAGTTCCTGGTGAAAGACGATTTGAATTTCACGAATCATTATGCTTTATAACGATACGAGTGTTAACGAAGAAATAAACAAGCGTATGTCATGCGTGATTTGTATAATTTACTGCAACAGTTATGTTAATACTTACTCTTTCCTTGATATATCTTTTCGCCTGAAAAAAATTAAGATATCTCATATTAGACAAGGTGAAGTAAATTCCGCTTATTTGCGTTCAAAGAGGGCCTAGACACGCATGCCCATATTCACCAACGGAAATTCAGTGTATGAGAATTCCACAATTGATGCCATTTGATCTAACCCAAAAACACGGGTTGTCCCGCATGTACATATGTGAATTTCAACTTTTCTGTCTTTTCTATATTTTGAAGGAATGCATTAACGAGGTTCAAAGTTTTCCGCCAAACAGTACTTGTAAGTGTTTAGGTAAAATATATAATGTGTTGCTGATAAAAGCAAAATAGACAATGGCAGACAGACCATCATCAAATCTGCACTTTATGTAGCTTTAATCTTTTTTCACTCTTTTCTCCCTCAAATGCTGCTTATAATAGTATTGAGTTGCCTATCTTGCAATGGACACGTGAACCCATAGCTGACGCCATAAAGTGTTTTCAGGAATGATAGAAGAGATAGCGAATATTTCTTTTCAGAAGAGTATAATATTTTTAAAGACGCTCATCTATTTATTTCCTTTAAAACATTAAGTTTCATGTTATTTTCGAAATCCAAGAATTTTCACTTTATTAATTTAATACTAAAATTTATTTTATTGATGACTTTGTTTTTGTGACACCAAAACATACTATGACCAGAATCCAGTATAGTATAAATGATTCTTTCCAGCTCATTGACATCGTTTTGTAGAAAGGGAAAGAGAAGAGCGATTCAAGCCGTGACTCATACAACTACAAAGGATATTTCAGTACATTGGCAAATATAGACAGTTTATAAGAAATTCTTACAAAAAGTAATGAAACAAAGTGTTTTGTGCCTGTGCTTATGTGAACATTCTTGCGAGACAGACTAACAAAATATGGTTATAAAATCAAATCAGGTTGTTTCACAGTTTTCGTAAAGGAAAGCTAGAAGAAGCAAGTAGCATATTTTACACAAAAATATATTGTTCTAAATAATTAAGTGCATATTGCACATCTGATTCTATTAGAAGCATATTATTCTCCGAGAATATTGCACACTTGATTCCATTAGAAGAATATTATTCTCCGAGGATAATACACGATAATTGGTTGCACTTTTGAAAAACGTTCATCATGCACTATTGACCTTTCAGCCCAATATGTGTACATTTCTCTGGATGTTTTAGACACCGACAATTACAGCATTTTGGCAACGTAGGATGTTCTTGTGTTTTCAGTTTGGGATCTGCTATTACATGAAATACAAACCGGTGTGGATGTGCATGACGAACCGAAACTTGTCATTATAGGTAATACAAACTGGTGTTGATAAATATAAAACATGGTAACTTGTCATAAAACTAAGTAAACATCAATATGTAATTACATGAAATACAGATCGACGTGGATACGTCTAACACATTGCTACTTATCACGATATGAAATAAAATAGGTGCGTATAAGAGTAACACATGGTAACTTGTCATTACATGCGTGAAAACCGATGTGGATGGGAATAAGACATGGTAACTTGTCATTACATTAAATACAATCGGTGTGGATAAGCACAGTACATGGAACCTTACCATTACATGAAACACAAATCAACGTTAATAAGGACAACACATGGTAAGTAGTCATCACAAGTATTCTGGTAAAAACAAAAAATACCTTTTTACTGGAATGATTGTCATACAGTTATAAAAAGAAATTAAAAAAAGAAAACATTTCTCTCTTGAATATTTACTTTTCTTGCGATGGTGCAATC
>JAECUM010061010.1:0-10824 GCA_016617855.1 Megalonaias nervosa
TCGGGTGGTCGTGTTGTCTAAAGCGCTCGCCTTGACCGTTCACTGCCGTCTCACCGCTGTCCGCGTTGGTTCAAGTCTCAGTCCCGACTAATGTGGGTATATGAGAAAACGTGCCAGCAGCTTTCGTCGGTGGTTCTCACCGGGGTTTTCCCGGGTTCTACCTTCACCGTTTATACTGGCCGCCATGTATAGTCTATAATTTGCAGAAAACGGCGTTAAACACAGAACAACTATTTCTAACGGAATTAAAGCTTGAAAATGTTTGGCATTGAATCACAGAAGGAGGAACTATATGATACATAAAGCAGCGAGCGATTTGATCCACAAAAGGCGGAGCTATATGATCTACAAAAGGAGGATCTATATGATCCACAAAGGGAGGAGCTATATGATCTACAAAAGGAGGATCTATATGATCCACAAAGGGAGGAGCTATATGATCTACAAAAGGAGGAGCTATTTCACAATCTGTTTCTTTGAATGTAATGTGGTTTTACCGTAAAATTATATCCCAAATATCTCACTGTTTCTGCTATGCGAGTAAGAACCGTTGAAATATTACTATAAGGAAGAACTAAAAGAAAAAAAAAAAACAGTAGTAATTATAGGATATGTGTGTGTGTGCACGTGTGTATGTGCGAGTGTGTGCGTGTGTGTGAGCGCGCGTGCGTGCGCGTGTGTATGTGCGAGTGTGTGCGTGCGCGTGTGTGTGATTTAGATTTTTAGCGTAGCTTTGCCAGTTGTAGTCATATCGCTACGATGTCGGCAGTGTGTCAGTTTATAATGATGTCGAACACTGGGGCATCATGCCGCAGACATGTAGCATGATGTCCCACCCAGTCATATTATCCTGACACCAGGCCGACCAGTCCTAATACTAACCTCTTAATGCTGAGCGCCAAGCGAGGCGGCTACTGGTACCATTTTTATACGTCTTTGGCATGACTCGGCCGGGGTTCGAACCTGCGACCTCCTCGCATCCGAGTGAGTAATCAGCAAAATAAATGAATCATTTACATGTAATTGAAAAAGTGTTGGCTGCAAACAGATGATGATTTTATTTCCGTGTTGTTGACCTTATAAAGTCTAGGTTTCGGTGTTCTAAGGCGGCGTGTCCAATAAGATTCCTTGTCTTTCCTGGTTCAGGAACTCCAGTTAGGAGCAATTAGAGGTAGTGTTACATCACTGAAAGTGTGGCCAGGGAAAGAGAAGTGTTCCGTAGCTGGACTAATGTCTAGCTTCTTTGTCACCCAATCAGAACTATGACGAGTGATCTTTTATGGAGGGGAATACCGCCATAATTCCATGCGAGTATTTTCTAATCTTCCTTGATGCATTATTGTAAATGGCTGCTTGCAAGTGATACTTTCATAATTCTAACCAAGTATATTGTATTCTTCATTGATGCAAATTGTACGTGGCAGTTTGCAAGTGCTACTTTCCTTTTGCATTTGTGTAAATGGCTGTTTGCAAGTGCTACATTCAGAATTCGTCATGAATTTTCTATTCTTCATTGAGGCAAGCTGTAAATAGCTGCTTGCAAGTGCTTAGAGCTACTTTCCTTCTGCGTCATTGTATCTTGCAGTTTGCCAACTACTGTATTAATTCTCTAGTTTGTCGTATGGCAAACGCTATGTCAGTTATTACAAGTTTGGTATATTCTGTTTATAAACTTGCCATATTACAATTGCATCATTCAACTGCTGTTTTCATACAGATTGGCCTTGCAACAATGTAAATACTAAGTTTTATCAGCATCGTCTTTGTTGTTCAACTCGTGTCGCCATCTGCCGTCATAATGGCATACTAGAGATTAGCATGGCGTTATGGCAATAGACGGCGCTCTAAATTTCTAAAGATTTTCCTTTACCAGAATAATTAATGCTCCCCAAGGAGCTTTACGGCATTCATTGTGTCGATAAACATCGTAATTCTTTCAGTCCCTTTTTAAAGGTGTACGTTAGCAACGAAGTTTTAATCGTTCTCTTAAACCATGTGCTTTCTCGAAGATCTAAGTGATTTAGAAGCACCTTACGGAAACAAAAACGCACACTGCAGTAGGGTGGTCCATCTTCTTCAACCCCAGTTTTGACGCACTTAAGTATTTACTTTCACCGTTTAAAAAATCTACTTCTTAGTGATATCTCTCATTACTTTGGAAACATTCGTTATTTTAGCAAAGTAAGGATCAGAAATGACAAAGATATATTCCCTCGTACTCTTCTTAACGAACTTTCATCAAACGACCCCTGGTTGTAAGGATCGTATTATACGTCACTCATTTTGACGCACCTGACATACGTTTATGTTTTCCTGCGATACTATTGTACACAAGTTCCGGCGAAAATAATATATTTCAGAGCAACATCAATAGCACAAAAAAAGTTTACAGGTAAACTGACATTAAAATAATTAAGCATTCCTAAAGGTATTCCTATTCTTATCACAATCTTCATTTTGAAACAAATTTTCTCGCAAAAGCCGAAAAAATCAACTTGAGGAAAATGATATTCGTATCATAATAAAAATGTTTACTTGCGATTAAAAGTATTATATTTAGTGTACGATTGTTGTCCAATACTTAATTTGCATTGTTACTGTACAGAACCCCAACCGTTGAATAAATTTTTAAAAAACAACAACAACAACAACAACAACAAAAACAGCTTTACAATTGGTTTGCATCCTTTAAAACTGTTGTCTCTAAAAGTGGAAATAATCAGAGACAAAAGACATAATGTTATCGATTTTACTTTTATTTATTGTAATTCGTACCATTATCAAACGAATTAAAAATAATAAATCTCTAATATTTCCTATGAAAAGTTAAACACAGGACTGTATACAGTTTTTATTTATTTATTTTGCTTTATTGCATGGTTGTATTGAGCAGATATTTTATGTGTTATGACAATATTAACTTATATTTTAAACAGGATAAAATAATGATAAAATCACAGACAAATGAAGATGTTTATGCGGGGGTGGGGGATGCTATAACAGCCCGAGCTGTGAGTAGCCTTAAGAACTTTAAACGTTTTTTAAAAAAATTATGGGGAGGGGTATCTTACTTTTCTAACACAAAACAATCACATCTGTAGAAGATACACGTAAAACTTTGTATTACTCTTTTTAACTACTACATTAATTGCATATTCAAATGTATCAAGCACATTTGGTACTGTATTGTAGCAATAATAATAAAAACAAATTGAGCTGGTTACTGATAGCGGTAGCAACGTTATTTATATTCAATATGTTATATTTTTATAACTGCTACCAAAGGAGTCTGATGTTTTATCAGTGAAGTACCTTACAATCAATCATCTTATCTATACTATAAATATCGCTTCATATATGGAAGAATACGATTTTAAATAATAAAAAAATGCAGTTTCCAGTTTGATATCTGTGGAAATAAAGCATCTCATAATTGTATGGAAATGTTCTTTATGTTTAGATATAGAAAATATATTTCATACTGTTAGAATCTATTTTCTTATATAATGAAATAAATTCATATTTTTGTAGCATATAGCTATGCTACAGTATATGCTTTGTATGTGATGCCCTTGTTTCAAGCCATTTGCCTCTTGCCATTGTATTGGAATTGGAGACTTAAAATCAAATTGGAGATACGAGATATTTGTCACAGGCAACTAGTGACAATACTTGCTGGCTATTGTATAATAATCCATGCCATACATATATAAGAATTCTGTATAATTTGAATATTTACCTTACTTCTTGCTATATATATATATATATATATATATATATATATATATATATATATATATATATATATATATATAATTAAACTGCCACTGTAAAGTGCAGATTAACAGTAAAAATTAAATGTCATAGGGATGAGAGAACAAACAGAATCCTCATCTATGTAATGTACTCTCTCTCTCTCTCTCTCTCTCTCTCTCTCTCTCTCGTGAATAAACAAGAAGGAGAAAGTATGGTCTTGAGGTGCAATTATCTGCAAATTGCTGAAACCTTATCAGGTCTTTACTGATACAAAAAGCAGGATTTGCACTGCACTCTAAAATAATAAACATGCTCGTAAATGATAATATTGTGAATGAGACTATATAAACAAATTAGGACCATAAACCTTGCTTGTAAGCGGCTACCCTATTCTGCCACCGTGCGGTATCGGTAAATTACGCCCACGAAATGTCCAAATAACAATGGGGTGGGAAGGGTCAGCGGAAATATAATATTGTGTACATACATCTAATTGTATACATTTTGATACATTTAATTTATTTTGTGCTTCTTGCAGGCCACCTCTCTTCAGCTGACTGTAATGCGGTAATATAATTCGAATGATATTTTAAATAAGATACCCAAACATGCCGTAAATTGGTATAACATCGTGTTGCTAGGGTCAGGGGAGTAGTCGTATTATAAGAAATTGACACGTCACAGCGCCATCTGTTGTCATAATGAGGCATTATTTTATGATAACTTCCGTGATGCTAACTTGCAACGTGCTTGATGTTACATTATAATCATGAATTTAGAAGGTGCAATCTGTGTAACTTGTGATATAGCAAGTTTATAAATAGAATATTAAAACTTGTAATAACTGATATAATATTTGCCATAAGACAAACTGCATAATTCAGTAGCTGGCAAACTGCAAGATAAAATGACGCGGAAGGAAGCATTTGCAAGCAGCTATTTAGAGCTTGCATCAATGAAGAATATAAAATTCATGACGAATTAAGAATGTAGCACTTGCAAGCAGCCATTGACAATAATGCAGAAGGAAACTAGCACTTGCAAACTGCCACGTACAATTTGCATCAATGAAGAATACAATATACATGGATAGAATTATGAAAGTATCACTTGCAAGCAGCCATTTACAATAATGCATCAAGGAAGATTAGAAAATACATGCATAGAATTATGGCAGTAATCCACCTCCATAACCGGGTGCAGCATCCGTCTTGACTTTAATATTTGAAGTGTGATGACGTCATCAACCGTCATTTCTAATATCCTAACTTTAACTAGATATTTCTATTCAGGAAATTTATATAAAATTATCATATAATACAATCTGAAATAAAAAGCAAGTTAAACATTTTATTTTGTGAAATTACTTTCAAAGTGTTATTCATCCCATGGCAGAATCAGCTATTTCTGCCTGATGGGGTCCTGTAGAAAGATTTTGTGACCGTAATGGTGACAAAAAAGGTTAATTCGCCAGATTAGGTTCATGCGATGGTCGTCCTACGTTACTGTCTTTTGAATGGATATTATAGCTTTTTCAGTCTTCTTGCGATTCTGAAACGATAACAGACGCATGACAAAAGTCGAATCGAGCGGAGTGCTGGGGTCACACTCGAACTGCTTGTGTTAATTTATAGTACCGATAAGTTGATTTCGTGTTGTCAGAGATTTTATCGTACTTTACTGACAAAACGTCCGACTCCTGTGGTTAGTTCAACGTCATCTGGCGACATGCGCATGCGCGGCGATCATGATACTGGTTAACAAGTTTCATGGCATTCTAAAATTAGCTGCAGAACTAGTTGCGCCAACGAGATTGTTGTTTCAAACGCTGCTAAGAGACAATATAGAACGAATGTATTTTTAATTGCTGAAGAAAAGTGGTTTGTGAATCTATGCATCTCTATGTGATGACAATAATATTTACAAAGTTTAATTGAAATTCATTATAAAAAAAACTGAGCGATTACTTGCGCTAATCAGATTGGGTCAAAATATATTAAGCGATACAAAAAGAGCAAAAACTATAACAAACATTATGGGAGCAAAGTGATTGGATATATGCAATCTTCAGGTGAGACCATAATATTTACCGAGTTTCATAGCAATAAAACAATCCGATTCATCAGTTAAGCAAACGAGTACCAGACGGAAGGCCGGACGGACACCAGGATAATTATATAAAATCGCCTCTGGATGTAAAGAGACAGGAGTATAAAATAGTGGTTGGAAATTCAGCGGGCCCATTTGCTCTCTCTCTCTCTCTCTCTCTCTCTCTCTCTCTCTCTCTCTCAGACATACACACATGCGCACGCATAACGATCTAGAAAAGAACTGATATCGTTAGCACGGAAATATCCGGAAGTGCTAGTTATACGTCACATTTACAGTACCCTCTTCAGGAACATAGGGAAAAAACAGTTAAAAATTCAAGGGCACACTTCTCCAAGTTTTCACACCTGCGTTGCTCAAATTTTACAGATGTAATAAATTAAACTAATATATTATAACTTAACCCGTATTTCCCCTTTAAATGTCCCAGTAAATTTTTCATATATTTATCTCCCTCAATATAATGAGATGTCAAGCTTCAAGTCAGTCATTCCAGCGACTTTTTTTCCCGACGAGTGGTTACTCAGATGCCAACTTGAGGTCAGCCACTCCAGCAACATGCCCTAATGCAGGCGAGACCAACCTGCGGCAGTTCTTTTGAAAAAAGATGCATTTTAATTAATATAATTAATGATAACAAATTGTTCTTGTTCGTGCGGTCCGCTAATTTAAGCATTTTAAATGCTTTGGCCCCCAGCTGAAAAAAGTTTGGACGCCCCTGCCCAAAAAAGTTACTGAGATGTCCAACGTCAATGCCACTCCGGGGGTTGTTTCTGCAACAAGAGATTTAATCTTCGCAACGTCCTGGATACTAAAGAACCTAATATCGCTTTCGAATATAGCCATTCCAAGTACTATAGTCAGACGCCCCTAAAAGTAATGTCAAGAATTACTGACAGTTTTACACACGTATATTATATCAAGTTACACCAGTAAAGGGAAAGACAATATCTATATTCCCTTATTCCATTACTCCAATTTTTCCCCAATAACAACACTATTTCTTTTCACTCCAAATTCCAAGAGTCATGTTTCAACATTCCCATACAAAGTACCTAAACAGGCGATTTTGGTAGTAAAATTTCTTTGATATGTAAATATGTTTCAAATGATCTTTTTCTTGGGAAATGTAAACATTCTACATTGTTTTCCTGTGGTGGAGAAAGGTGCGAAGGTGCAGCAGACAACAGTTTCGAAATATTATCCATGCGTGTGGAGATATAATAGCAGCCACAAAAATTGAGTTGTTAATCTGGACCTCAGGCAACAAAGTTTAGTTCAAGCGTGAGACTGCCGTGTGTGCATGACCTTTTCATTCCAGGCATACCTACCACCTTTTTCTATTCGAGCAAAAAAATTAATATGTTGCTTTTACATCTGTTTTATGGTCTCTATAGCTCTTTTTGTTTTTCGCTCTCGTTTTCATAAATCGTAAGTCACCTACATGCCCCCTTTCCTTCCATCCTCTCTCTCTCTCTCTCTCTCTCTCTCTCTCTCTCTCTCTCTCTCTCTCTCTCTCTCTCAGCTTTAACAATTCAAATACTTGATGAAAATTCTGAATATTTATTTCTGTTGTAATAAATTATGAAGTAGATTGGATATAGTTCTATTCATTAAAATTGTGGTCACTTATTCTTTTGTTTTGTGACTTGGGAACTAGTACTTTGAATTTATTTGGGCAAGCTAGAAGATAAGGATTTTATTTCAGTGGCTTTGGAAAAGTCGTCTATAGATATCAATTGTGAGAGCATTGTCTTTCTTATTGCGTGGATCACATAAAACTGCATGCCTCTAGCTGACCATGATTACAATACCTTCCAGGGCGGCAATAATACTTGGACAACATTAGCTCCGTCTTGATCGTTGCAGACAGGCAAACTTTCCCCAGTCTGTCCGTTAAGTGCCAAATTTCAATCATAAAAAGACACATGTGTGAAACAAATTTTTATTCCAAACAATGCAATTGAGATAGGCCAGAAAGTTTTTTTTAAAAAAAACTTTTTATCACCTTCCACATGCAAAAAAAAAAAATACCTACTAATACAAAATGTTTAAGAGGGCTGACATATGTATAAAATAGACATATCAATAGAAATTTGTCAGATCACTTTAGTTTCACCAAGCTATATTAGAAATACATATGATCTTAGACTATGTAATTTAAAATTACATATGCAATATTATTGTCATCTCTCTCTCTCTCTCTCTCTCTCTCTCTCTCTCTCTCTCTCTCTCTCTGTGTGTGTGTTCGGGTAGTGGAATATGCTTAAGTTTGCCAAGATGATGAACGTCTGTGTAATTCATAATTCATATTACCACTCTTCTCACATAACCTGAATATAGAGGTAAGGTTCTCATTGTTGATACATCTCCTATCAATATTTATAAATACTACGTCAATAACACTCTGCGTCGGTCAACCATATTTACATAGAACCAAGCTGTTCCATCAGTAACGACGAAGCAGGAGCTCCATAGTTGTAGGAATATTAAACCGTTTTATCTTTTTTGTTTTTGTTGGATAAAACAGGATTTTTAACACACAATTGGCTACAAACATGCCGAGGAAATGCAACCTAGGAACCTTTCCCAAGGGCGTACGGACGCAGCAGACCCAGTCTGGCCTGGGCGGTATCGAGCCGGCGACCCTTGGAAAATAAGTCTGACGCTGTAGCAAATGAACTACCGCGGATTCCTTTAAATCTCTTCTTATATATTACTGTCTTTCTGTAACGACACACACAGACACACAGACACACACATACATAGGAAAATAAATGTATTGATAGTTTATGCCCGAGACCCCGAGACTCGAACCTACGCGGACAGAGATGAGACGGCAGTGATCGGTAAAGGTGAGTGCTTAAGAACACTCAATCACCCGGGGCCCCTCTATAAGAGTTCATGTAAATTTGAGCCTGAGGCATCTTTATTGCAAACATGGCATTTGAAATAGGCAAGAAAGTGTTAACCTTTCGCATTTAAAGAATACTTTCTAATACGACAGCATATATATATATATATATATATATATATATATATATATATATATATATATATATATATATATATATATATATATATATAAAACAAAAAAACAAAAGAACCCACAAGTACAGATTGATTAATGATCGTCCTTACATCGAAGTAATATTAGAATTACATATGATATAGCCACACAATCACACGTGTGTAAACAGGACGGTACCAAGCGATTACTCTGCAATGCCGATGTGACATGTATCAAATTTAATCTGGAAGATAACGATGTAACACCTGAAAATCACATATTTCATGACGAACGATTGACATCTGATCTGAGGGTAACTGAAAGAAGGTTAGAACTAAAATAATTTGTTGTTTCTGTTTCACTCCTAATATACGTATCTTCCTTTTTCATTCCTAACATAGGTAGCTTCCTCCGCTGAAATAAATCTAGGGACAAACCCTTCGATGGCCTTTTCTTCAAATATTTTCTTTTTTCCAATGACATCTTATGAAGTTCTCTTGTTTAGCTTACAACATTTTTTTAAACGTCGATGCCCTTCAAAAATCTAAAATACATTAACAACACTGACTCGTACCAAATAAGCACTGGAATTATTATTATTATTATTATTATTATTATTATTATTATTATTATTATTATTGACGCGTCAGTTTCCTTGCTTAAGAGTAATGTTACCATTGCATACACAAACATATATGCATGGCCTTTCGTAAGTTCTCTTTAAAGTCGCATCATGTGTCCAAAATAACTGTCGATATTTTATGCAAATTTAATGTTGTTGAAAACTGTCATTTGATTGAAGCTTTGTGCGTTCGAAGATGTTTTACAAAATAATAATTCAGGAAAGAAACAATATTTAATAATTAGCGTAACTACAACAATGACGTATCACCAATTTTGAAAATTTTGAAATTTGTGGAAATTTCTAAAACGTCCTCTGAATAGATACAATTGAAACGATTTTCACCAACACGACAGCTTCCTAAGCTGAAATGTCTGCGGTTAAGCCGTGTTTTTGGGTATTTCGTCAATCTTTACGATCGAAGAGGATAACTGACAACAACATTTAATGTAAAATGTTGGCATATACATTATCTTTAAAACACGATCTTAAATCTCATCTTTAAAATCAAAGGCATTCGTTATTTATTCTTTCGATTAATAATTCTGTCACATTAATCAATATTCAACATCTCCGATTATAAACACCGATATGGCAGAATAAACCACGCTGATATAAATTAAAATGAACAGTTTTACATAATACCTTCTTTATTCCCAATACCTCCGCCACAACATTATCATTTTGTCTAATTGGCCAACAGAACTGGTAAAAAAATTTCAACCAATGGGTATTTTCAAGTTAATGTATGAAAATAATTTGTTTTTAATATAAGAAACACACACAAAAAACATACGTTACGGACATGCGTGGTTGAAAGTGGATATATAATCATGTTCAGCACATGAATTCAATAATGATTTCGAAAAACATAAGTGACTCTTAGCAGCTGTCTGAATCGTTCTTTAAAATGTTGGCAAGCTACTGTCCTATTTCCTACAGTTAGTTCACAGATTTGCCACATGTCAAGTAAAAGTGAGGTCAAAGTGAAATCGACAGGGGCGAGAGACAGAATAAAGGCATGAAGAATGATTCATGTGAGCTTTTCAAGTTTTTCATTTTGCATGTCAGCGTACGTGATCTTCATTTAAGCTTTCTGTGCCAACGTCAAATCCAAATTTAGCAAGAGCCTTACCAAAGTCAACTTAATCCCGTTCACAGCAAAAGCAACGAAATTAAAACACATAGCCTTCACAATAATTTTAAAATCGTCCTGCTATCCTGTTACTTAGAACCGATTTTTATTTGTATTTCTCCAACACTGAATGGAGGCTTATAAACCCGAGCACTAGGTGATATATATATATATATATATATATATATATAT
>JAECUM010061012.1:0-17040 GCA_016617855.1 Megalonaias nervosa
ACATGCCTCCTATCCAGGAGTAGTCTCACCTTATTCAGCTTAGGTACTCTGTTTTGTAAAATCAACGCGTACTGCACATGCCTATGCAACTTTAGCATTCGGAATAACTGCTGTGGAAGAAATTGATATAGTTTACTAAACGTGTTAGAAACCTTGACTATACTTAAATAGGCTGCGCAAGCGTTCTGCTGTGTACAGTTAATGGGGACCTCAGTAATTGTGTCATGCCGTAAAAATTGTCTCATCGTCATACTTTGTCTTTATGTACTTGATAAGAGGAGTCAACGGTCGTCATCATGTGAAAATGTAATAACGTTTTCAGTTTTATTTGATGGCTAATTATATATATATATATATATATATATATATATATATATATAGAGAGAGAGAGAGAGAGAGAGAGAGAGAGAGAGAGAGAGAGAGAGAGAGATCTGTGTGTGTGATTTTCTTTTTAATTTTCAACTGATTAAAAATATTTACATATCACAAATTTAAATACTTCGACATTGCACCGACGAATATCATTCATGCGATAGCAGCGAGAGATATGTACAGTCATTTTAGCCTCAAGAAGACTCGAGCCTGAATTTAATGCAACATTTTTTAATCTCTACCACTTTGGTGTTTTTAAGAAGATTGATATTTTCAATAGTGCTCCATTTAGAAGTTTGAAATACAGCATTGTTGCAAGACGAGAAATTTAGGATCTGAAATCACAGCATATCTACATGTCGTCATTGACAAATTTGCATTATATTTTCAATCACCCTTCGATTTCTTTTAGAGAACAGAGAATTCTTAAACTTTAATGCAAGCGACGGCGTAAGTGTGAGTCGCTACTGTCGTTAGCTGCCAGCAGGTTCGGATGGCATTGTTTCCGACCCCAACTGTAGCAATCCATTTTGGTCATTTGGAGATTAAATGGTCTATTGCAGGCACTACGTGATATTAAGTATCTCGAATTTAGAAAGCAGGCACTGATTTTGAAAGCTAGCAGTAATTGCTACTACCAGCGTGATGTAAAGTATATCGAACATAACAGTAACGAGGCTTTGAGATTGAACGCTTGCTGCAATTACTAATACCAGCTCCAAATGTACTTGGCAGTTACGGGACTGGAATGGTGTGATTTGACTGCGTGGCTTTAAAATGACATCCTGTCGAGACATACAGTTAGACGGGAGATTGTGGCAAGGTGTTAACAACAATATGGATTTGTTTTAGCTTATCTATTACGTGAATAAAAACTTCTGCACTTAATATAATTCTCTGGGACAAAGCACTGTTTGTACTGCTTTTATGTGTTTGAATTTTATCAATTTTCGACCCACCAAAATTGATTGTGGATATTACAGGCTAATTAGTTTTGGGTATTACAAGCTAATTGATTGTACGTATTACATGCTAATTAAATATGGGTATTACAGGTTAATTAATTGTGGGTATTGCATTCTAATTAATTGTGGGTATTGCAGTTTAATTAATTGCGGTTGTACAGGCTAATTAACTGCGGGTATTACAGGCTAATTAAATGTGGGTATTACAGTTTAATTACTTGTGGGTATTGCAGGCTAATTTATTATGGTCATTACATGGTAATTACTTGTAGGTATAACAGGTTAATTATGTGTGGGTATTATTACAGTCTAATTAATTGTAGGTATTACAGGCTAATTAGTTATGGATATTACAGGTTAATTAACTGTGGGTATTACACTTTAATTGAGTATAGGCATTACAGGTTCATTACTTGTGGGTTTGCATGTTTATTACTTGTGGGTATTACAGGTTAATTATTTGTGGGTATTACACTGGTCTACAGCCAAAATGCTTCCAAAATAAATGTAGTCAAATGTTACTAATTCCGGGTCACTGAGAACGAAAATGATGCTTAAAATTGTTGATTGGCTCTAGTTTTAAAGATATGATATTGGGTCAGTATACATGACCCTTGACTTGGGAATGGCGGAGGATAAGTGAGTTATAAAGGAAAGGGATCTCAATTTAAACCAGAAATGACTAAATTCGCCTTTGACTAGATCTATGAATAAACCTATGACTGGGTTTGGACAGTACTTGCTTTTTAGGCAAAACAATGAATGATGCAGTCTGAAGCTGGTAATGCGTCAAACATCATATGAATTGCATCATGTTATTCCTTGGATGATGCAATCATAACAAAGCTTACATCAATCTGCTGAACAAAATGCCCTATATCAGCTCTAGAAATCATACAGTGTCGTGCTCTCTTATTTGTCAGTGTTTGATTTTGCAACGGGAAACATTTCTGTTTAGCCAAAGTGAGCAGAGATGCCTCGTACTTGTGTGAACAATGCAGAAAACGTCTGCTATGTTTGTGGTGAAGTGACTTTTGCATCACAAAAACGCAGTATAACCACTATGGTTAAGAAAGCTTATCACCTTTATTTTGGCTGCAAACTTGGAGATCAGAACAAGAGGAGGGCCCCACACATAGGCTGCAACACTTGTGCAACAAATCTTCGCCAGTGGTTGAACAGGAAAAGGAAATCTATGCCTTTTGCAGTACCAATGATCTGGAGAGAGCCAACAGATCATATCAGCAATTGTTACTTCTGCATGGTGCCTCCAGTTGGGAAAATTTTGTCAAAGACGAAAAAGTGGACTGTGCATTATCCAAACATTCCATCACCTATACTCCCAGTACCAAACGGAGAAGGACTGCCGGTTCCTGATGCACCAAAATCATTCTCGCTTGAGTCAGACGAAGAAGAGAAAGAGGAAGAGGATGAAACTTCTAGTCATGAACCATCACTGTCACATGACCCATATTTTCTCCCATCCTTCCCTATGTACCACACCTCATTACATAAGGTGAACTCAATGACCTTGTCAGGGATTTGGAACTATCCAAGAGTAAAGCAGAGCTGTTGGGCTCCAGACTACAGCAGTGGAATCTCCTGGCAGGTGATGTTAGGGTTTCCATGTTCAATGAGCAAAAGGATCTTGTCCCATTCTTCTTCATGGAAGGTAATCTTGTAGTCTGCAACAACATCGATGATGTGATGGCAGAACTCAACATCGTTCATGATCCAGATGAGTGAAGACTGTTCATTGATTCATCGAAGACGCGTCTTAAATCTGTTTTGCTGCATAATGGCAATGTTTTGCCATCCATTCCATTTAGTAACGCAGTCCATATGAAGGAAACTGATGAAAACATGAAACAACTTTTGAGGTGCATAAACTATGATCAACATCAGTGGCAGCTTTATGGCGATTTGAAGGTTCGCTCTCTTGCTTGGTCTGCAGACTGGATACACAAAGTACTGCTGTCTTCTCTGCGAGAGATTCCCACTACATCAAGAGAGATTGACCACTCCGACAGTCATTAGAGCCTGGGAGAAAAAGTGTTCAGCATCCACCCCTTTTTGAATCAAGGAAGATTGTGTTACCACCTTTGCACATCTAGCTGGGTCTGATGAGGAACTTTGTCAAGGCCATGGACAAAACACAAGCAGCTTTCAATCTACCTTCGTGGAGAATTTCCAAGGTTAAGTGAAGCTAAGATAAAGGAAGGTGTCTCAGATTTGTGAAATTCTTCGAGACGATGCATTTGGCCATGCACTGCGTGGCAAGGAAAAGACGGCATGGAAAGCCTTCCAGTTAGTGGCAAAACATTTTCTCGGAAACTACAAGGCAGACAACTACAGGGAGTTGGTGGAAAACTGCCTCAAGGAATACAAAAGCCTTGCTTGCAACATGTCACTAAAGATACATTTTTTGCACTCTCATCTAGATTCTTTTTCACCGACCTGCAGAGCAGTGAGCG
The DNA here is from genome assembly GCA_016617855.1 of Megalonaias nervosa. Classification (NCBI taxonomy): domain Eukaryota; kingdom Metazoa; phylum Mollusca; class Bivalvia; order Unionida; family Unionidae; genus Megalonaias; species Megalonaias nervosa. The sequence goes on from JAECUM010061012.1 coordinate 3,812, forward strand.
GCGAGCAACGCGAGCGTTTTCACCAGGACATGGCAACAGTGGAGGAATGCCATCAAGGCAAATGGAGCCCATAAATGCCTGCAGACTATTGCTGGACAGTGACAAGAGATGCTCCATTTAATGAATACAAGAGACAAGCCAAGAAGCGCCGAGTAGACAATAAATAAGGACTAAACTATGTACTTATATATACATAAAAGCTTTTTGCGTTTTGTTTCATAATAAATTTTATTTATATAACCCTTTTGGTGTTTTTTTTAAAGTGTTACATAAACAGAACAGGTGAAAGATTATGTAAACTAACCATAAACACATGAAAAGACCTTGGTTTACAGTTTATAATTAAAATTCTACTATCTACACAATATACATAGACGTAAATCTAAAAACTCAAATATCTTGGAAACAGTAGCCAATCAGTTGATTTGTTTTATTTGAATTCAGCGCATCAAAATCCATAACAAATAGCACATTTTATCACTAAAGCAGACGACTTCTAAACACTTGTAGACCAGTGTTACATGCAAACCAAAATGACGCATGTTATAATGTTATGACACAAAACTAGAGAAATTTTGAGCAAAAAGTATATAGACAATTATGCTCTCTAAATAAAGTGTTTGCTTGACATCAAAAGTTTAATAAAAAAATGGAAAAAGCTTACCCTATTCAAATTTGAAAATTAAGCCACAAAAACTGAATGTTAATTATAGGTACTGTATTCATATTTCCGATACAAGTTTGAGACCAACTGGAAAAATATAAATATTTGGAAGTGAATAAACAAGTAACTCAGTTCTGGTTTTATGAATTAATATCTTACTTTTCTGCGTCACGTGATGCGACTTTGAAGAATCAAATGCTTCTTAAAAATACTTGATAATAATTATAATTATAACACACATTAAGCCTAATATATTCGCTTCTATTAATCAACAACTGGAATGGTTTCTTAAAAGTCTTTCATTAATTGAATCCTTAATTAATCTGAAAACCACAATTAATCAACGTTTTAAGTGGCAAAAATTCGTAAAGCTTCACACACACTAAGTGGAGATTGTATGCAGCAGACTCTATTTTCTAATATTCATATGCATCAACATTATTTGTGAATATCATTAAGTTTTGCATTAAATGAAACCTTTATCTACTTCCATGACTTGCCACTGCAAATATAATTACGATCCCCACTTCAGACCTTTATCCCCATTGAGTTCTAAGGGTCATTTTACATTATGCATGGCGAAGCCAGAAGTGGCAATATAAAATGTTACCACTCCACGAGTGAAATATTTCCTTGGATCAACTAACAAAAATCCGTAGATTTTCTTTTCATGATATATTTTAAAGGCAAACAGCTTCGATTTGCATTGATTTTTCTCCATTCTGTGTCAGTGATATTAACGTCTGCGTTAATAGATAGATAAAAAGAAGTTTCGAAATTTTACAATAATTTTAGCACAGAGACATTTTACGAATTTAGAATGTACATATAATGTCCAAATTGTGTATTTTGTCAAATTAATGAATGTTTCATTCGAAAATGAAGAGAATTTTATTTTCATTAACACATTTCTCGTGCAGATTGATACAGTCAACATTGCTTGGGTGGGCAATCTATAGAAATATCACAGAACGGTCAACATACGTCAGTACGTAACATAGTTAAACAACAGATGTTAATTATTGCTAGTTTACTTGTAAGGATTTTGGTTTTTTTTATCCTCTTTTTAATTTTGGCATCAAGACTTGAATTTGTGTGTTTTGGCAAGCTTACAGTTTATTTCGGTAACATACGTTGCACCCATATTTGATTATCACTCTGTTTCGATTTACAAGCGACACTAATCAATGCCTGATTTCTCCCTCGCTTTCAGACATGATTATGATTATGATGACAGTTAATACTGCTACGTAAACGATTTCATCACCATATGGAATCAATGGTTTTTTCCTAAAAATGTGTGACATTTGTAGCAGAATGTAACAGGTAAACGATACTAAATATCGAACAACAAGAAGTCATGTACACTCAGTCACTGACAATTTGCCTGACTCAGGTGCAAAGCTAATTATGATAAAGTTAACACTTGAAGCCTGCATTGTGTTGGTTTAGTTTCACTTTTAGACATTCTTGATATCGCCTTCTTATTGATTAGATAAATTGTTACAAAATAGTCACCAATCTCAACACATTGTAATGTATATTCATCCTGATAGGGAGAGAGACCTGAAAGGTGGAAGAGGAGAGAGAAAGAAAGGAAGCAGAAAAATGAAATAGACCTAAATGTTGAAATACAGGTCTAAATAACACACACAAGGGCAGATATACCTCTTGTATGGATAAAGAAAGTAGTTCCAAAAGCAATATCGCCACTGTGCCGATATCTTTTCTCTCTCACACATTCTAGTGTCTCGATACGAAATATATAATAATATGTATCCACTGTAAATGAAACATTAGGTTTATTTATCAATTAGTCTCAAGATTTCACTGTCATTACAAATGGTGTATATCTGATAATGAATACCACCCCAAGGACCGCAGGTGAATAGCCCAAACAATATATCCGATCGCTAGCCTGTGCACTAATTTTGTTGAATTTGTACCCTGCAGGCAAACATTGTATTACAAAGAGCGGACACGGAAGGACAAAATGAGGGTATAACGATATTCCCGCTGAGGAGTCAAGATAAAACATTTATAAAATATTTTTTTAAACTGGTAAATTCATGTGAGATTTTTATTGAATAAAAAACTTACTTGTGTGAGCCAGCCGGTTACAGTCAAGGACTGTTCTGCAGTATTATGAAACTAAGAGACAACATATGTGAACAGATTTTAGCATTTATTTGGTTTTAATCACTAACCCCTGTCACCGCCATTATACTACTAACTAGTGACAACTTAATTCATGCCTCACAATAACCACTACTACTACTTATGGTCTTCTGCTTTTCTAGCTGCTAGCTAGATAAATAGACAAAGAAATAAATAAATAAGTAAATATTGTTAATTAATTTATCTTCCTGTTAATTAATTTATCTTCCTGAGTATCCATTTTTGAGGTTTTAAGAAACAGTCGCATACTTGTCCTTCCCTAAATTCCGAGTTGGTCGATTGGTCTATTGTTTTACATACTGACAAACCCCCATCTCCCCTCCCGAACCCTAGGCACAAACATTCTTTCGCATATATGTAATTTCTAGCTTTATATATATATATATATATATATATATATATATATATATATATATATATATATATATATATATATATATATATATAAAATGCCCAAATACATGTCTGGATAGCATCCACAAGGGCAGATATACTTCCTCAATGAGATCTGATAAATATCGGTTAGGTAACTTCTTATTTCACATGTATTGAACATTTTGCATAAAATGGGCTGTGCTTTTATAGTATATGGTCTTGTTAGACCCATTCACTTAAGATGCTTATAAATAAATAGAAATAGTCTAAGGGGAAAGTTAACAATCTGAAATCTATATGCTCATTGGCCAGTAAGTATTCATGAATATTTGGAACGCCTGTCTTGGTAAGTAGTGATAATTCAATCTAACATTTTTACTGGAGTTGATTGTCACCCAAAGCTGAGGATATTTATGTTTAGATTTATATTTAACTTTGAAGTAATTAGATCAGTCGAGGGCTGCATAGAGTTCGTATTCACATACCAGTAATCAGATTTTCGGGTAAAATCTCCATTATTTCCTTCGTCACCACTCTCCCTCCAACACTTCCCTCACCGTTTCATCCTAAACTGTATACCGTTGTTAAGCATAATCGGACAACAAAATCTTAGATGGAAAAATGATAAAAGTACCAGGTTATGTACTGTCCGTCTTTTGGGGCATACAAATGTAATGTCATGTTGTCTCAGACCTCATAATCAGCACCGGCACCATATTCCCAACCAGTTAGTGGCATTCGACGCCATATTCAAACTATTTAGCGACATTCGGGTCCTGTGATTAACGTGCAGATTATTCCAATCAAGCCCCCCCCCCCCCCCCCCCCCGGCTGAAGACGCAAACGCGGTTCGTTTTTCAACTAATTGTGATCATTTTTTAACAATATCCGTGATCAACCAGCCAGTGGGAATCCGCTGTATAATAGACGAGTCTCTTTTTAAATACTGAAGCCATTTAAACGTGACTCGTCTGCAATATTGCTTTACTATTAATGTATTAACTACAGTCGCTTGTGTCGTTAATAACACATGTATTTGTTTTTTTGCTTTCTCAGATTTCAATGCTGTAATTGGAGGCAACGACGGGTTCTTCCCGACCTAAGTTAAACGTATTTCGTCACTCACTAAAGCATGTGTTATTTATTCTAATGAATCTATGAATTTCATTTATTTTAACTCTCAGGGAGACTTTGTTTCCCGGTTAGCTTGAACGTTGCGGAGTGGAGAACTAGGTGGTCAGAAGTCACCACATACCGAATAAATAATGACCATATTTAAACGTGACTCAGATCCCCACGCAGCAGGTTATAACTTGAAACCTAGTAATATCTCCACCCCGAAAACATACGTACAAGGACGAATTGACTATCACACCTTTACTTGCTGAATCTGTCCTGGCCCGTTTGGGGACCTTCCCTTGGTTCAGAAACAACTAGATCCCAATTCTATCACCATCTATATACGTCTCCTGAATGAAATGTAAAATCATTTATGCAGCAAGCAAATGTCCCTGCTTCTTTCCCTAGCTTTAATGGATTTGGCACCTTGGTTATAACTTGGAAGTCATTAAGATTAGGGTCACAAAGCCAGTTACATACTTGCTCACTTTTACATGCTTTCTTAAGCATGTAACGGTGATGTCACGTATGCACCCATTACCAGGCTCTGGGCCATTCCCCACTTTCTGGGAACTAGTCACTGGGGCATAACTTGAAAAATATTCAGTTATAGACACCAACACCAAAGCATTTAAAAACTTAATATGAAAAGCGAATTCACCCACACTGGCATCATTGGCTGCTGGATCTATCCTTGCCCCTTTAGGCCCCTACCCTTGTGAGATCTTGCAAATCGACCAGATACCCACCTTAGAACAACATACACACTCGGGTCTGTCATTATTGCCCAAGAGATTTTACCTCTGAGCGATAACTTCGAAACCGCTCCAGTGGCCTAAGTGGTTAGAGCGTCCGCCTCGGATGCGGAAGGTCGCGGGTTCGAACCCCGGTAGAGTCATACCAATGACTTATAAAAATGGTAATAGCAGATGCCTCGCTTGGTGCTCAGCTTACATAGGTTAGTGTTAGGACTGGTCGGTCTGGTGTCAGGATAATGTGACTGGGTGGGACATGATGATACATGTCTGCAGCATGATGCCCCAGAGGTAGACATCGCTATGAACTGCCACACTGCAAACATCGTCGCAACTGAAACATCGTTAGAGCTACGTTAAAAGTCTAAATCACACACAGTTTCACTTCCCAGACAAAGCGACACAAAGTGATGATGCAGTCATGCTGCGGTCGTCACTGACAGCGTCAATGCTAGATTTAACTAGCTTTGTGACATAGAAAATGGAATAAAATTTGTCCGATTCCAACGAACGTTGGTATGTGTATTTTCCATCTCTGGAGTTGATCATAGACAAGCTCTTAATGTTTTCCATGCATACAGAGTATATTTTAATATTCGAATTTTGCATAAGTATGTACTCGCCTTCTCTGTTACACTAAAATTCATATTAATTCATTCTTTTCTTCGCCAAGATGCGCCTAAACACTGGATAATCATATGTAAACCTTGAAGATACTGAACCCACCCACCCACCCCCTTCTGTAATTAATTAATCCTGTTCATACTTAACACCGAATCGATAGTGAAAAGGCTAAAGCCTGCTTTGACATTGACCGTTCCATTCGGTCGTACAGCTGGATCATAAGTTGCGTCAAACAGCTCTATGGTATGAAGGTTTTCGGCAACTGTGGCAAAGAATGCTTCAGCATTTTTTAGTGGAAGATTAAAATATAGGACTGACAAGTACAAAAAGCGAATGAGCGACAATAAAATAAATATCTGATGAGGAAATAGATTACGTGTTCCCTTTTTCGTTTGTAATTTCAACACTCTCTAAATTTAATAGATTTGCTGAGAAAAGATTACTTGTAAACTTTAAGTTAGCAAATTATTCTATCCATCATTTTCTCTCTATTTGGAATTTGTACCAACTAAAGGAAAGTATTACATTATAGCCGTTTACTAATATCGTTCTCCCTGTTACCAATAGTTCTACATTACGAAAAGGAAAAGTGTTAATCATAAAGGTTAAACCATTTTATATCTAAATATATTTATGTGTGTGAGTGTGTAGTATGAGTGAGTGTGTGTGTGTGTGTCTATATATATATATATATATATATATATATATATATATATATATATATATATATATACGTGTAGGCTCGTACAAAAGTAACAAATGAAAAGAGTGAAGTCAACAAGCTTTGTAAATTTTAACAAAATAATTTATTTCCCTAGAAAACAAGGTAAAATTATGAAATAGGACTTACGGTTTGTGAATATAATCCAAAAATTAATCCTAGAATTCAAAAATATAAGTCCTATCACTAAACAGTTCTAATTGAATCAAAGTTCGAATCTCGATGAAGCTCCAATATGGAAGGTGATGACGTCCTCTATAACCAGTTTGTTTTGATATGTCAACAGTTTTTTGTTGAGTCACCAAGAATATAATTCCGGCTTTTGAATTCCAAATAATTTCCACTGAATGTCTTTGTCCAAGAATTCAAGTATTTTCCAGGGTGAATAAATTATTTTATATACGAAAATCAGCTCAAATGGCAAAAATAAGACAAAAATACCTTGAGCCCGAGGTATATATTTACGACTGATCAAATCCACTAGAAAATGTTAGTTTTAACCCGCGATTTTAGATCACATGATGGCTCACGTGGTCACTTAACTTGAACAGCGCAGTAAAAAATATGCCAATTTGCACGTAGGCTAGAACAGCCCTATCTAAGAATCAGATTTCCACACTGGAAATAAATTTAAAAATAAAACTGTTTACAACAGACTAACACGTGGGCTGAACATGACCTTGGTAATGACCAATAATTTTCACTCAACGTTTACAAAATCGGAACCAAGGTCAAGAACTAGGTCAGCTAAAAATAAAAATGTAGCAATCGAACTGCGTTGTTATCAGGTCAAAAAAGAAAACTGAACCTTCCGAAAAAAAGTTAAATCCAGTGAATAAATTTATCATTACAATAACGTAATGAAATAAAAATAAAATAAAAGAGAATTTAAAACTAACACACAAGCAATTAAATTACATATACGTAACAATATATATATATTCTTAGATGTTATTGTTGTTTTTCTTCTAATATGTAGCAATAATAATAATAATAATAATAATAATAATAATACCGATATGTTCATAATTACTGAACCTTGGTTAAACAGTTTTCAGGTTGTTGGGTAAGTGTATTCTGATTAATTAATTTTCCAGTATTACATTTTTTAGTATTGTTATGTTCTTTTGTTTACGTTCTCTAGTATTGTTATGTTCTTTTGTTTACGTTCTTTCACTGATTGTGATCCATTTAATAACATCAAGGGGTTAAGTTAGCATGACACAAGAGTGGCCGTGAGATAAACAGAAAGACAAAAGACTATAACCTGTACAATACCTAAACAAGCAGTACTCTTCCGCTTTACAAGAAATAAACCAAACAAAACCAAACCCTTAATAGAGACATTTATCAGAAAGATCAAGACACCAATGAAAGACTGCATGAAATATATGCCAATATTATCATGTGTCTTTCTGTACCATCCAGGGATAGCTCTTGCCCCTATGTATGGTGTGTACTTTTTTAAACTCACTATGCGTGTGTGTGTGTATGTGTGTGTGAGAAAGAGAGCATTATCTGTGTTAGAATCTCTTACCCACGCATGCTAGAATCTCCAAAATAAACATTCTTGCCATAACCTTGTTATTCTTTGGTTGATAGACTCACTGTTCCAACAATTAGGTCTAAACTATTCCGTCTGTAAGATACAGTACGGATAGATTAAATCACGTTGTTGAGTGTATATTGATATAATCAGTCTGATTAACTGAAGATATTTTATAGATTATCTTTAGAACTTATCGTATAAGATTAATATATTCAAAACACGCTTTTGGTGCACATCTTTGTTCATTAAATATGACGATCATTGTTGGGTCATTGGTAATCCAATCAAACTTTAGCCCAAGCATACGAGGGCAATTGATTGTAAGCTAAAGTTACCCAGTATAGGTTCAATGTCATTTATACTTTGAAAGAATCAGTAACCGAGAAAATTATTTATATATGGATCTAGTACTAATGCATCCACATGTGCTCATTAATATGCCTGTGTGCGAACTTAAGTACATACGTACGTACGTATATACATTCATTGTCATAGTACAGTACAGCATAGGAAAAGACATGGATTTCCAAAGCGTCTTTTAAAAAACTGATAAATATGGTATCCTATTTTTGTTAATGATGATATTGTATTCATTAAAAAATAAAACAACATTCATCTTTAAGCAATCATTTCTTAAAAACTAAACCAGGATGCATACTAGCTTGTTGGGACAAAAGGAACACCTTTTTGTAGAATAACCACCTTGGATTGATACAATATACAAGTGTGGAAATCGCTTGAAAAATGGCGAACAACGCGGTCAAATGCCAAATTATGTAACTTATAATAGTTACATAATAAATCATCTTAATTATCACTGCTTCTTTCTTCTTTCTTTTGAAATGGCTGTAATTTTGAAATCTATCCCGTCCGTCTGCCTGTGGGATTGTAAGGTCGTGCAACTTCTCCAAAACAGTTAAAATTGAGTCTTAAAGCCCTAACGTGCGATTGTGATGATCTGTAGACGTGCACATCAATTTCAGAACTTTGACTCAGCCATTTGGTGGTGGTCTAGGGGACAGAAAGTGGTTTGCATAAATTTAAGATAACAATCTAATTATGAGATCAGCATGTCGGCAAACTGTGTTATCCTCAACACAATTACTGACACATCAGATGTGGTGGTGTGGGTGTTAGAATGAGGCCCCTATGTCATCTTCCGGGGTGGGGGGATGGGGAAGACCGTTGCGTCTCTTAAGTCCTAAGTTGAAGTGATTGAAATCACGACGCTATATCAACATGTACGAGGTTTTTTTTACGTGAAAGGGCGAATTCGAATATGCAACAGGTATCCGCTTCCCAATCTATTCTTAACCCCGTGTATTTAGCCACGGAGCATGTCATTAATGCTGTCGAGATCACCACCTTGTAGTCATCTATACACGTATTATGCACGGCAAGACAAGGTTATACATGTAAGTGACATTAACCCCAGAGTGCTTCCCTGGCCCAAATGACTTATTCCCTCTGTCATACCTTTGAAACTATGAAGATCCTCACCTGTCATTTACAGAGTAAGAAAGGATGTTAATACGTTCGACAGACATTTACGGCGGGGTCTATCTCGAACTTTGATCCAGGTAATAACTTCAAACTGTTGAGCTCCCAACCCTGTTACACACACACACACACACACACACACACACACACACACACACACACAAATATTGCTTTTGTTTTTTGTTCGAATCAACGGCATTTTCAACACATGAATGGCTGTATCCCGCCTGTGGGAAAATACTTTGTATGCTCACACCATTTGCATTCAATACCTCTTTGTCATTATTCATATACATTTCTAACCGGTCAAATTGTAAAGCATTCGGACAATCCTGGTTTCATTCGTTGTATTTATGTAATAGAAGATATCGCTCTTGAGTTCATCTGAAATATTGTAATACCCAGCAAGAAACTCTTTTTTTTTTTTTTAACGAGATGGATAATCTCGAATTTATGTTTTGGGGATTGATGGGATAGCCTTATTTGCTCAGGAAGATCGTCTATTGTTATATAACTTTCCATGTATTGTTCCGGAAATTGCGTGCGCGTGAGTACAGTCATATTGCGTGTCGACTATGGACAGAAACGTTTAGCTGTTCCCTTGGCAGAATATTTACCTGGAAGAAATTTAACAGACAAGAGTTAAAGCGCGTACGTTCATCTTGTGATCTTTATTGTAACGATTATGCATTATATATCTATTGTATGCAAAGTTCTCCAAAACTGAAACTTCTCTCCTACGCTTCTCTTTTCTCTTTCTTTTAAATTACTTCTTTTCTTTCGTCTCTTTTTTCAGCTCCTATTCATTTTGGAATGTGTTAATACTTATTGTCATTCATAGCAGTAAACACGTGGCAAGTTGTTGTTGTTGTTGTTGTTGTGGGGCTTAACGCCATTTTTCAGCACACGATAGGCTATACATGGCGGCCAGTATTAATGGTGGAGGAAGAAACCGGGAAATCCCCGGAAAGAACCACCGACCCACGAGAAGCTACTGGCAAGCTTTCTCACATATCCACATTCGCCGAATCCTAGACTCGAACCCACGCAGACAGAGCTGAGATGGCAGTGATCCGTAACGGAGAGCGCTTTAGACCACTCGGCCACTCGGGGCCCCCACGTGGCAAGTAGAATATCTCAAAAACGGCTTGAATGACAACTATTTTCAATTGCATCAGTTTGTTTAGTACACACTATTTTGCAGAATTATCATCTAGGAAAAGGGCTTGTGTTTGCACTGTGAGCATCACATGGTGTCAAAAGTGACCTTCGGACGTGAAAATCGCAGGTATCAATTTGGGGCTGGGGTGCATAAACTTCTGCTATGAACTGCCATTGACTTCTCTGGTCAAGTGGATAATATTCGTATGCTTTATTTTAACATTGGTATCCAAAAATGTGAACTTTTCTGACCTCACTTGATTATTTTCTTTTTTATGATTTTGTTTTATACAAGGCCGGTGATTGCGGCATTAAATTTGTGCACACAAACTTGCCTCTGCTCCCTAAAGCAATCAAACACGCCAGTGCTATGGTTGAATCTAAAGCACCCACTTAATATACTGAGTAATCATGTACAGTTTTAAATCGAAATTCGTTAATTGTAAATTCTGTCTCAGTTTTCGTGAAGTCGCTGTTCATGACCTTGTTAAATTTAATAGGTCTTGAAGTTGTAAGGTAACTCTAGACGATTAATGGAAGGAAGGAAATACTAATATACATTAAGACTTTCACAGGTGATCTTGATATCCCCGACTCTTTTATGTAACAATAATTGGGATAATAGAACATATATCCTGTCAGAAACATTATTCAATAGGTTACTAACAAGGCTGCAGGTGGAGAATATTGAGATAGTGAGATACTATATACAATATATATGCTGTTCATTGTAATATCAAAATATGATATTTTAAATTTTATATTTTTGCATTCCATTCTATTTTGAAATTAAAATAGGTCGACAAGGATGTTTGGGAAATATTCCATCTATTCATTCTACCAGTCTATCGGTAATATGTAGCATTGCAGGTGAGCGTGTGGCTAGCACTCCAACACATACAGAAAACAAGCTACAGAAACCAGCACAGTAGAAAAGCCAGGAGTTATGGCGGAGACTCAACATAAAGCAATATCCAACACCATTAAGGAATGCAAGTGGAAATGGATTGGACTTACCAAACCAACATCACTCGCCATGCCCTGGTTGGGAGCCCTCAAGGCAAACGGAGAAGATGACGGCCTGACATGACTTGGCGAGGAACCCTGGACATAGAACTTAAAACCATCCATATGTCCTGGAGAAAAGCAAATCAGATAGCCCAAAACTGTCACAAATGGAGAGCTGCAGTGAAAGCCCTATGTTCCAGTGGGAACGAAGAGGAATGATGACAGATGTACTTTCGTGATAAAACAAACCCTTAATCACATTTTTTCAGGCTTTAATTACTCTCTGTACCCAAATAAAAGCTCTGTTCTTTGTGTGCAATCAATAAAATGCATTAAATAACCGAGTAATTTGCAAGTGAAGCTACCATTACCAACGGTCTTCATTTCTCGAAGGGGGTATAATAGTTTAATACCGTTCTTATGTATGCTGTTATTAAGTTATATTTGTTGGTACTGGTTTTTATGGGTTTAATTTAGAATATCACTCACTGGCAAAAAAAGTACAATCCTGGTAATTCGTTTTCATTCATTTTCGATTTTCATGGATTTCTTGCTTGCTACAGCTGTCGTATTTAAAACCCAAAGACGAATGATCAGCAGATGAAAAAGAAGCATATTCAGGGGAGAGTGTACCAAGACTTTCGTTTTTTTTGCAATTGCGGTAATTGATATATAATAAACTTAATTAATGTACAGTGTCTGATATGTAGTGATTGCTCTGGTCAGTAGAAAGTACTCTCGATCCGTTATCTACAGCTCGTTCTTGTCAATACACAGTAATCTCAATCTGATAAGTAGTGGTCGTTCTGGTCAATGCAACGTAATCGCGATCTGATATGTAGTGATCGTCCTTGTCAATACACAGTAATCTCGATCTGATAGGTAGTGATCATTCTGGTCAATACAGAGTAATCTCGATCTCATATGAAGTGATCATTTTGGTCAATACACAGTAATCTCGATCTGATAGGTAGTGATCATTCTGGTCAATACACAGTAATCTCGATCTGATAGGTAGTGATCATTCTGGTCAATACAGAGTAATCTCGATCTCATATGAAGTGATCATTTTGGTTAATACACATTAATCTCGATCTGATATGTAGTGATCGTTCTGGTCAATACACAGTAATCTCGATCTCATATGTAGTGATCGTTCTTGTCAGTACACAGTAATCTTGATCTGATATATAGTGATCATTCTGGTCAATATACAGTAATCTCGGTTTGATATATACTGATCTTTCAGTTTAATACTCAGCACTGCTTACAATCTGGCAGGTGAATATCACGACACTCTTTACATTTTCCTGGCACACATGAATTCTCGGACAGTCTTTATCGTAAAAAGGGTTCTTAACGGAAATTGTTGTCTCTTGTTGCTGAATCTTTTATTAAATTGTTACAAGGTTGTAACGTGTAGTTTATCTTCACAAATATTGGTCCTGTTCATTACATTTTAGTTTCGAGACTATAAACTTCGTTTGTGTTAGAAACGGCATACACTTATGATACTGTCTCAAAAATATTCTGTCGATTTCGCGAAATCACAATAGATTTTTGCTACAAGATGAA